>ML825203.1:47110-60677 GCA_009831015.1 Picea engelmannii | reverse complement strand
TAGCTAGCACGATTTTGCAAGGTTGGCAAAGCCACTCACATGCAAGGTGTAAGCAAAACAAAAATAAGATAACTTAGAAAAAGGAAATAAATTATCTAGCCACACAACTTTGCCTTAAGGACAAAGGTGGGCAAAAATGAAACAAGTTAACAAGCGTCACAACTATGGCACAATGTGGAGGACGAGCCTATCGATTTTGTGGCCAAGGTGGGCAAAAAGACTTGAAAAATAAACTAGTGGAAACTAGCCACCCAACCTTCTCTTTACAGGAGAAGTGGGGCAAATAACTTGAGCAAAATCAGAAATCTAAACTGGTCGGCACGATTTTGCAAGGGTGGTAAGGCCACTCACATGCAAGGTGTGGGCAAAATACTAAAGATAATTTACAATTTTACAAATTTGGAAAATAAAAAAATAATGCAAGCCCAAGAGACTCTCTTGGGCTGCTTACAATGATTTAGAAAGTAAGAGGAGTGAAAGGGTTGGGCACCACAACTCTTGGATGCTTCCTTGAATCCCTTGTGGCCAAATATGGGAAGCATCTCCCCTTAAATTGGCGAAAACCTGCATAAAACAGCAAGCATTGTGTGCTGGAAAATGCTAAAAATGACTTAGAATAAGTTAGTTTTGGTTAGTACATAAAACAGAAATTTTTATGTGAAAATATGAACTGAAAAAGATGATTAGATTTGCAAGGTTATGGAAGAAAAGAGCTTGAAACTGAATGATAAATAGCTGCAAATGAAAACAGAAAATAAAAGGAAACTTTTGATGGTTGGACAAGTGGGATTCCAGACATAGAATCCACTCCTCCAAGCCTTTGGTAACCTACAAACATGCAAATCCTTGCTACACAATGAGACAAGAAGGTGAGATCTGTTGAATTTTTTATGCTAGCTCAAGCACATGTATTTTATTTCTGTTTTAGCATGAACTTGAACCATAAACATTGAACCATAAACAATGCAACAACACAATAACTGCAGTAACCAAGATAACAAGAAGAATAACCATTCACAAGACACAAGAAGTTATCCTGAGAAAACCCTTTTCAACCAAGGGAAAAACCCAGCAACCCTTTATTATATTGCCAAGAGAATATCCTTCACACCACAAACCCTAGAGCACACAAGAGGGTGCTTCTATGACCAAGAAAACTTACGCATAAGATAAGTGCGCACTTCAGCCATACAAGTAGGCGTTGAGAGAATGAGATAATGAATGAGTGAGTGATCCACAATGGGGATCTAACTCTCTAATAAATACATGACCTAACTCAACAATGGATGTGTCTATTGGCACAATAAGGCCAACTTGTACAACTCAATAATATAATTAATCTTTTACACAATATTAATTATCTTTACATGGTGGGGCCAACTTGTACCCTTCACAATACAAAATTAGGGTTTCACAATAATCTTACTCTTAGACAATATAGCAAGGGATCTCCACACACATCCTCTAATGCTCTGCCACTAGGGACAAGTCCACATGTGCTCAACCACAGGGATGTCACTCTCAACAAATTAACTCAACTAAATCCATAGGAGTACGATCTGGAGAGCCATCTCAAGTCGACTCAACTAAGTCCATAGGAGTCCAACAGGAGACCATCTCAAGTCATCTCAACTCAGTCCAAAGAAGCGCGACAAGAGACCATCTCAAGTCATCTCAACTCAGTCCAGAGGAGCACAATAAGAGACCAAACACGTCATCTCAACTCAGTCCAGAGGAGTATGACTCACCCATCACATGGGCGTCCTCATAGATCATCTCAAATCAGTCCAGAGGAGTACGATCTAGAGAGTGTCTCATGAAGTTGCAATCATCAACACTCCCTCTCAGCTAGGGACGCATTCTCCACCAGGCCAAGTCTCTCACGGAAGTACTCGAACTTCGTCCTGGCAAGCGGTTTAGTGAAGACATCTGCAACCTGCTCGTGTGTAGAAAGGTATTACACATGTACTGTTTTCCTCTGCACCATATCTCTGATGTAATGGTATTTGATCTCAATGTGTTTCGATTTATCGTGAAACACAAGATTCTCTGAGAGCTTCACACAGCTCTGGTTATCACAATGGATAATGGTGGAATCCATCTCATGTCCAAATAAGTCTACATGGATCTTGCGAAGCCACGGTGCTTCGCGGACTGCCACACATAATGCAATGTACTCTGCTTCTGCGACACTCAAAGCCACAGAAGTATGTTTCCTGTTGCACCAGGAAACCATGGCAGATCCCAAAGTAAAACAACAACCGAAGGTGCTCTTCAGGTCCACTGCACTCCCTGCCCAATTGCATCGGCATATCCCTGCAATCTCATGTCTACATCGAAGGCATATTTCATTCCATAACCAATTGTGCCTCGTAAATATCTCAACACATGCTTCGCTACTATCCAATGTGTCTGTCTCAGCTGACTCATAAACTGGTTGAGTACACTCACTTCATAGCATATATTAGGTCTGGTGTTAACCAGATACATCAATGATCCAATCAGTTGTCTGTAAAGATGTGGATCAATCTCACCTGAATCGGAAGAAGTCTCGCTCAGTTTCTTCAAATTCATCACCATCGGTGTAGCCATGGGCTTGCAGTCTGTCATCCCGAATTTCTTCAATATCTCAACTATGTATTTCCCCCGACTCAGGAGAATCTCATTAGTCCTCTGCCACACTTCTAGTCCCAAGAAGTAGTGCATCATACCAAGGTCCTTCATCTTGAATTCAAAAACCAATGCATGCTTGCATTCAACAATAAGGCTTTCTGAACCAGTGAGGAATAAGTCATCAACATATAGGACCAAAATCAGGCACTCGTCACCAACAATGTTGTCGTATAGGTTGGGATCAGCAACACTCTTGTTGAAGCCCAAACTCATCAAGTATCCATCAATCTTCTCATACCATGCACGAGGTGCCTTCTTTAGTCCATACAGTGCTTTCTTCAACTTGCACACATGAAACTCCTTCTCATGTATCACGAATCCATCTGGCTGCTCGATGTAAACTTCTTCCTCAATTTCTCCATTGAGAAAGGTTGTCTTCACATCCATCGGATGTGGTCTCCAACCCATGGATGCGGCAAGAGAAATAATCTTACGGATGGAAGTGTATCGGGCAACATAAGCAAATGTCTCCTCATAATCTATTCCCTCCACCTGAGAGAATCCTCTAGCCACAAATCTCGCTTTGTACTTCTCGACACTTCCATCAGCTGCATGTTTGATCTTATAGATCCACTTGGAAGTTACTACAGACTTCCCTTTCGGTCTCGGAACAATATCCCACACATCATTCTTCATGATGGACTGATACTCTTCGATCATGGAATCTTGCCAAACCTGTTGACCTGTTGCTTCTCCATGACAAGAAGGCTCAGTATCAATGCTGTGGCTCATAGCTAAAACATAGCTCGAAAATCTATGTGGTCTCTTGCTCTCTCGAAATGCATCACGAGGAGCCGCATGTCCCTCTGCCTCCTGCAGAGTCTGTCGAGCCCATGCAAGCCTCTTCTAGCCTACTGCAATGTCTCTGGGAACATCAACTGGAGCTATGGGATCAATTGTATCAACTAGATCAATAAATGTCTCCCTCTGAACTGCTGAAGGGGGAGAAGGTATTGTCCCTTCTTTCTTCTCGCTGTCAATCTCCATATGAGATTCTCTGGATCTTCGGAAGGCTATCTCTTCCTCAAAGGTGACATCTCTGCTAACCTTGATTTGTCTCTAACCAGGGATGTAGATCTGATATGCCTTCGAAGATTCATTGTACCCCACAAATTTTGTTGGCTCTACTTTCTTCTCAAATAGTTTGACTCCCTTTGAGTCAAGTGACTCCTTCTAAAGTCTGAAGGATAAACATATGTCCTAGAGGAAATTGTGACATCATCCTTTTCATGTGTTGCTATCCTGGAGACATCCCATGCGTTCTCAGGTCCTCTACTGCCTCTACAGTACTTTACTAAGCAAGGAGAAATATGGGCTCCCGTACCAGGGATCATGGACCTTCAATAATGAAATAAGAATTATGGCCTCCCGTACTAGGATAACAACCAAGATGGCCTCCCGTAGAGATAACAACCAAAATGGCCTCCTGTACAAGGATAATAACCAACCAAGAAAATTTGGACTCTCGTACCAAGGATAATGGTCCAAGTCATGAGGGCTCCCATACCAGGGATATTACCCTTTATTATCAAATGCAACCTACTACAGAGTAATGATGAAAATCACATAAGAAATGTAGTACAAAACTTACCTTAGTCTACAGTCACACTCAATCTTTCTTTTGGTCCTCCTAAGAAGACTGAGATAGAGAAGAACTCCTCGTCGTTGTTGCTTGCATTCCTTGACTTCTTTTAAGGTGGCTAATGTTGCTTTCCTTTCTTCCACAAAGGACAATGATTTGCATAGTAATGATCATAAAGGGAACCTTGAACATCACCAGCTGCAAGTCTAGTCTCCTCGAAGTCCACTAAAGCTTGAATAAGGTGCACTTATAGCACACACTCAAAAGTCATGTTAAAGATCATTCTTAAAACAAGCTTTCAGAAATTTACTTAAAATTTCTTCAAAATCAGATTTAGATATACTTTCTGTAGCAAGCCTGAAACTTGTGCCCAAGATGAATCTCAAGTTTGGCCTAGTTGCTCCCCAAACTTCGCTTGGTTATGCAAAAGATGGCTCCAAACTTCGCCCTCAAACTTCGCATGAAGTATGCCTCATTGCCTCAGAAAATTCGGCCTACAGAAGATCTCAGATCTGCCTTTGTTCACTTTGTTATAGTTGCAGATTCACCACACAAACTACTTCAGAATTATTACAAAACTTTTTCAGAACAACCACCTTATCTTTGTCAAGGAATGGGCCTTAGAACAAGCCTGGAGTTCACTTCAGATTTGGCCTGAAACTAGCCTCAGACCTGCCACAGAGCTGCCTCAGATCCACCACAGAGACTGCCTCAGATTTACTTCTTGTCATTGCCTCAGATCTGCCACAAAAATTCGGTCTGCAATTTTGTCTGCGGTTAGGGCTCCTTCTAGCTGCAGCAGCCCTAGAGGGGCTTCTCCATGCTGTGGTCTATGTTTTAAGACCCTAAACAAGGCTTGGCCAGTCTTAAACTTCACCAAAAAAGGTTCAGCCCTTTCCTTATACCAACAGTAGGGGTCTAGCAGCCCTTAAAATTCCACAGCCTGCCTTCATTGACTATGCAATAGGTCATCTTCAAGAACACTGCTTTGATACCATGTTGAATTTTTTATGCTAGCTCAAGCACATATATTTTATTTCAGTTTTAGCATGAACTTGAACCATAAACAATGCAGCAACACAATAGCTGCAATAACCAAGATCACAAGAAGAATAACCATGCACAAGACACAAGAAGTTATCCGGGGAAAACCCTTCTCAACCAAGGGAAAAACCCAACAACCCTTTACTATATTGCCAAGAGAAGATCCTTCACACCACAAACCCTAGAGCACACAAGAGGGTGCTTCTATGACCAAGAAAACTTGTGCATAAGATAAGTGCACACTTCAGCCATACAAGTAGGCGTTGAGAGAATGAGATAATGAATGAGTGAGTGATCCACAATGGGGATCTAACTCTCTAATAAATACATGACCTAACTCAACAATAGATGTGTCTATTGGCACAATAGGGGCGACTTGTACAACTCAATAATATAATTAATCTTTTACACTATTAATTATCTTTACATGGTGGGGTCGACTTGTACCCTTCACAATACAAAATTAGGGTTTCACAATAATCTTACTCTTAGACAATATAGCAAGGGATCTCCACATACATCCTCTAATGTTCTGCCACTAGGGACAAGTCCACATGTGCTCAACCACAGGGGCGTCACTCTCAACAGATTAACTCAACTAAATCCATAGGAGTACGATCTGGAGAGCCATCTCAAGTCGACTCAACTAAGTCCATAGGAGTCTAACAGGAGACCAGCTCAAGTCATCTCAACTCAGTCCAGAGGAGCACGACAAGAGACCATCTCAAGTCATCTCAACTCAGTCTAAAGGAGCATGACAAGAGACCACACACATCATCTCAACTCAGTCCAGAGGAGTATGACTCGGCCATCACATCGGCGTCCTCACAGATCATCTCAACTCAATCCAGAGGAGTACGATCTGGAGAATGTCTCATGAAGCTCCAATCATTAACAAGATCCTCTAAATGGCTTGTAAAATACTTTGCAAACACAAATAGAAGCAACCCACAAATATTTATAGCAATACTACTACAAATCTATCCCCAGCAAAGTACTTTGCTTGGGGTCTTCAAGTAGAACAATGTAAGCATGAAAATACACTAAAATTTGTAGCTAAGTTAACTCAATGAGAACACCATGAAATAACACCAAGAACACTCCAAGAGAACCTCCAAAGCTTCACTTTTATTATCCAAAAGATGGTTGCAAATTTGCAGCAAAATTACAAGAGAGAATGTGAGTGGGAGAGCAAGAGAGAATGAGGAGAAATTTGGTCAGCATGAAGTTACAATGAGAGATCATGTCAAAATGAGGAGAGGTGGGCTTCTTTTAAGGGAGAGAGGGAGATGAGACCCCCCTTGCATGCTTTCCAAGTGTCACTCCCAAAAGAGGGAGGCTCACTCAGTGGGGGGGCACCATGAAAGAGGGGAACTCCCATTAGGAGAGGAAACTCAAAAAATGGGGGAAGAAACCCCCTCTCCTAAGTTACCTCTATCTAATGCTCCAAGGGGTCACCCAAGGTGTGGAATGGGCCACCCAAGGTGTGGAATGGGCCCCCCATGTGGTCCCCATCACCAAATGGCCAATCCAATGGAGATGGTGAGCCCCACAAGAGACAAATTCGCCCTCCTCTCTAAAGTTAAGTTGTATGAGAGGTATGAAAGGGGAGATTTGATTTATTTGACCCCCTACTACATGGAAAAGACTTAGGAAACAATGTTTCCCCCTTTTCTCATGTTTTACAACTTTAGGCAAAATTCGGCAATTTTAATTTAGCCAATTATTTGTTGATTTTTGACCGACTTATACTCCTCATGGACATTGACCTAGCAAAACTTGTCCAAATGAGTTGAAACTTGGTCCAAGGGTGTAGGGGGTCATAAGCCTTTTGATTTGAGCACCCATACCCCCTATACAAAATCTCCAAGGACCAAATTTTTACATTTTACATCAAAAATAATTAAAAATTTCCAATTAACGGGAAATTTTAATTATTAAAAACACCTATCAAAACTTATCAGAATTCCGCGAGACTCTAGGAGATGTCTAGCATGGTCATTTACAACACTTCTATCCCTTAGTCACCTACAGGGATCAATCATTAGAACGCCTATCACCACTTTGGAGGATTATTGAGTGAAAAACTCAAGTAATTAAAATCGCAGAAAAAACAAAGTTAATTACCTAAAGAAAAAACACTCGATGAAAGAACTTCCCTAATGATAAAGTCCTAGGCAACCAAATCATTACAAAACTTGACCCATTCTAACATGTTACATTACAAAATTTCCCACGTAGGGGAGTGGACATTATGTGGAGAAGAAGAGAGAGAAATAGATGTTCCTTAAGAATACCTTAAGAAGAAGTTTATTATTTCAGTCTTTTAGCTTTCCCTTAGGAGATTGTCGATCATCCTCTAGGATCCTGCTAGTCCCTTCCCAGACCTCAGGATGTGATGATGTCCAAGGTATCCAACCTTCAGACTCTTTGAGTCAGTGTTTTGAGCCTTTGATTTTTCACGATCCCTTTCTAAGATGCATTGAGCACTTTCCTAGAAGTGTGACTTGGCATAATTTTGTCCCTCCCTCCCGCCTCCATGAGCTAGACTTTACGACTTCAGTGATATGATACATGCTCTAACTCATGTTATTTTTGTTCTTGACTTATCATTTTTTTAGTTTGTGATGAAGCACAGAGGCAAGTATTATGAGATATTGCTAGGATGGTTTCACTAGTTATTTGATTACACCTAGCATTCAACCAATAGGTAAGTAGAAGTTAGTTGGGCATTTGCATCCATTGTATATACCATCTGCATTCATGCTAGTGTAGTTTCATTTTCATCATTGTATTTTCCATTTATGTATATATGCTTGCTTATCCTTATTTTATATCATATATGAGCGAGGGGTGATATCACCACCCTGAAGATTACTGATGCATTTTGTTGAGATCTAGTAGGAACAGGTCATACCAGAGATGCTAAGGTTCTCATGCGCTCTACGGTGAGCACATGTCCCCGAGTTGGAGGCAGATGTTATCCCCTATCCTAGAGATAACTAAGGAGATCATGTCTTGAAGCCCACAGGTCCTAGACATGGAGTGTCGAGAACCGGATGACTTGAACATGGCCCGAGAGGGCCCCTCTTTTCTTCAGTGCAGCCCATCTATCAGCAGCAGCAGTATCCATCCCACCAGCCTGGTCCTGAAATAGCAGTAAGTCTTGCTCCATGAGGTAATGAGTTTGGGTATCATGGTATGTGTCACTCTGATTATTGAAGCACATGAATATGTTGCACTGAATTCTCCTTCATTTCATAATGTTTGCTTGGAAATTATGCCCTTTAACTTGTTCATACCTGGGAGGGTGACATGATTCCCTAGTAAGTTGATCTCCCTTTAGGATGGGTTGCCACTGGGTGGGTCTATGAAAGGTCATCGTCCATTCCCTCCATACTTACAACTTTCCATCCTTGCTCCTCTCATTTTCCCCTAGCTTTGTTCTGGCATTGGTTTTGCCACACTAGGAAGGGTTGTACCTTGCCTTGTGGGAAGAAGGGGCTAAAGGCTTAGGGGGTAAAAGTAGTTGGCAAGAGTTAAAAGCCAAAATTAAACCTTTAAGATGCTTCGCCCAGGGATTCCCGAGAAAGCAGTAAAAGGCTTCTCGGTAAGAAAAGGAAACTCGTAAGATAAATAAACACTCAAGGTATTAGCTGGTGGATGGCAGGTCTCATCAAGAGTCGGCCTATTATGACCATGGGCATGTAGCGGTATGACACTACCATCTATCTAGTCACCAAACCAAGGTAGTGGCTCTTGGTGGCATAGCTAAGGCCCAAGAGAAAGGGGGTCTCATCATGAGCCAGCCTTCTCATCTCTGTGAAATGCTTGTGGGTAACCTTGTCACCTTTGGTTACCAAGCCAGGACAATGTCCCTCAGCTCTTCCCTTGAAGCGCAAAATAAAAAGCAATAAGACTAAGAATAAAATGCAGTGAATGGCTAGGAAAGATTGGCATCTATGACAAGGTGCAACTCGCCCTCTACAAAGGCACCCACAGGTAAGACCTACATTTCCCTGTTATCACTATACCCCATGCCCAAACACTTCCCCATGCCACCTCACACACACTTACATGACCTAGATTGGATCTTACCTGGGAAACACCCCAAACTTAAGGGGGATTAGCCCAATAGGACACCCTAAGACCTTCTCCAAACTTGACTTGTTAAATTGCATAACGTCTTAAGCATTTGTCTGGTAAAGGGGGATTTGATGCACATGTTTGGGTAATTTGATTATTATATGTGATTGACATTGCTATGATCCATGTGACTTATGAACCCTTAGCGGACGTACTTGTTGTTGCAGGACTTTGCCTGATGGACAGGTACATATTGGGGAATGATTTGCTCGGACCTCCATGGGGCTGAAAGCCCACGGATGGACGTTGTGACCCCAACCAGGGGTAGAGAGACACCAGAGACTTGCACCAGGAAGAAAGAAGGGCGTTGCACCAGGGACAACCCGACAGACCTAGACCCAAGGGGATCTTGTCTTTCCACCTAGACGTTAACCTTTGGGAGACCATGACATCACCTTTGTGACCCTAGACGTCATCCACAGTCAAGGTCTGCATTTATGAGGGCAATTGTGTGCTAGTTGGCACGTGTGGCAACATTCAGGGCCTTTGGAGGCCAAAAGTTCTGCATGTGTGGCCTAAGGTTCTACCCTAGGGGCTCAACGTCACCCTAGAAGGGCATGAAATCACCCTTGGAGATGATTTGAGGGTTTAATTACCTTCATTTATGTAAAAAACTGGATTTTCAATGTAATTTGGCCATGTCGACCTTTTTATGACCTAATTTTAATTAAAGGTCATTGATACTGTATAAATAGAGAGAAAAGACTCATTTTTTCGTCATCACTCATCACACAAATGGTGTGGTCTGAAATTCGGCCCTCTTTAAGGGTTATTGGCTGAACTAACTAGTGCGCAACTTCTTGGAGAGGCAATTTTTGGTGTATTTTGGCTATTTCTCATTGTGGAAGGTCTTCAACTAGAGTTTGGCTTGATTATTCTTGGTGAAGTAAGTAGAAAATCTGCAATTTGTTTATGTAATGAATGCTTGTGGTAAATTTTACTTGGTTCATGTTAAAGATTATGAAATTGTTTGCTTAAACCCTAGGAGAGAAACATAAGTTACTTCTTTCTCTCTATAGTTTTCCACTTGTTTAAATTTCTGAAGTGCACCTTGTTTAAGAAGTAGCTACTAGAGCTCTAAAGTGCTAGCGCTCTAGTAGTGTTACTCTACTTGCCTATTGCATTATTTTCTTTCAATAGTCTAAGGAAGGAAAAAATCGCTAGGGCCTAAGATCCCTTACTTTCTAGCAAATTTCTCCCTAGGACTTGGATGCTTGAGGCCTTGGGTAGCCAACACCTCCTCCATTCATCCCTTCTCCTTTGACATAGTAATATCATTGCTACTTTGCTTCAAGTTTTGCCGCTGCTATTGTGACTCCATAAACCCTAAAAGGCACTAGTCTACTCATTATAGTGGATGATTGATCAAACAAACACTCAAACCTTTATCCTTGAAGCTTTTACTAACATTTGCTAACCCTAAACTAAACTAACTCCTTAGCTATCTTGCTGTTGTTGCAACACATTGCTACAGCCATAATAATTCAAGCCAAATTGTTACATTCACCTACATAACTCATACTTACATCATTCAGAAATCACTTGTAACAATTGTCGGTCAATCTACTAGGTAAGTGCTAAGTTTGCATGGTGTTTTCTTGCACTTTTGACCACTAGAATTTTTTGTTGTTGCAAAAGATTGTTACAGCCATCTAAGTGCAGCAAATTCTCTGAAAAAGTGACTTATTTTGCTAGCTAGAGATTGTCAAACTTGTTTGTGACAAACTTTTATCATTCAACGAGGTTAAATCTATTTCTTCTTGTCATTTTTAAGCACTTTCAAGGCATAATTCTTGTGGTTGTTATAAAATATCAATTGTTGTTATAAATTGTTGCATTGCTGCAAATTCATATCAGCTAGCTTACTTTTTGAAGGTTTATGGTCCTAAGAAGCACTAACATCATATCTTTGTACTTGCAAGTTGCTATATTTTCTTGTTGTCTTGTTTTGGGCAGGTACACTTCATTTTACTATTTGTTTCGTCCCTTAAAGACCATATGAACCTTTTGAATTGAGTGACCAGTGAGAGGGGGATTTTCTTGCATCCTTGCCTTAGTTATCAGCCCTTTAGGTCATTGAGGACATCTCCCATGGGGTAATCTTGATATATCTCTAAATAGAAAGGGGTTTCCTGTTAAGGTGACAGTGATAGGTCACCCCCTGTTACGCCAATCTTCCATCCACTTGCCTTGGGCTTTGAGCAAGTACAGATTGTGCGAAAACATTTTGGCGCCGATGTCGGGGAAAATTGAGTCAATATTCCTCAACGACACTTTTTTCGGTAAGCCTTTACCCAAAGCCTTTACTTCACAAAGCTTACCTGGCGACTCCACTGAGGGTGATTCCCTCTTTTCCCTTTGATGATTCCTAGATGGATTATCTGGCGACTCCACTAATGACAAAGCCTACCATGGCTTCTATATGGGACCCACGTAATTTTAAACCCTTGGATATGAGTAAAATTTCGGGTTATCCTCAACGAATGCCTCCAAGGTATGTGTTATCCATCAAAGTTGCACTAGGATGGACTTCCAGCGAGCCGCCAAAGATTGAACATTTTCATGTTCAAAGTTCAAAGTTCAGAAGTTCAGCCAGTCAATAAGACCACATTTTTCACATTTTCCATACAAATTGTAATAAGAGATGCTGCATGACGAACTTGTAAAAGGTCTTAACCACCTTCGACTTAGGCATGAGTTGTTACTCTGGAGTGTTTTTTTTACCTTATAATTATATTTTGTTGTTTAAAGGCAATTTATAATTTATGAGTTTTTTCACTCAATTCTCCAAAGTTGGAGTATATACTCATGGTTAGGCCTTAGCATAGATCTAAGCCTGGTGTCTAGTGTATATTACCATGCTAAACATACTCCTAAAGTCTTATGGAAATGTGTTAAAGTCCCCTTAGGATTTTTTTAATTTTTTCAGTTAATTAAAAAATTTCCGCAAAACAGGAATTTTTAATTAAAAAATAAAGTTGTAATAAAAAAGTGGTATTAGGAATTTTCCTATGCCTTTGGGGTGCTCATTTTTTGACCTAGAGCACCCACATTACCTAAGAACCCACTTGCTTGAGTAAAATCAGTGATTTTAATCACTTAAAAACCAATTTTACTCAAAAAACCCAAAAAGACAAATAAAATCAAGAAAAATCAGCAAAGGCTATTTTCTTGGAAACATGTGGGGACATGTTTTGGGTTAATAAAAGCCCCAAAAGGCAAGGTGGCAACCATAGGAGCATTTCTATTGGTCAAGAGCTAAAGAGAAGACATGTGTTTTGGTTATTGGCATGTGCTCAATAAGAGGGTGTGCACCTCTTGAGAGGTGGTGCATTCCCAAGAGGGGCAGCCAACCTCTTGAGAGGTGGCACCCCCCATATCCCTTCAAATCTACATGTGGCGAGTTGGTTGGGAGATATGAGAGGTGGCAGCCACACTCTCCACACTTGTCATGGGTTGAGCTATCAAGTGGTGCACCCTCCTCCTCTACCCTATCTTCACCCTTTGCTATATATTGAAGCTTCCTCCCATTTCACAAACGAGTTAGAGTTGTGGGAAGGATTGTTGTTGTATCATTTTATCATTCTCAAATTGGAATAAAGAAGGCTTTGGAGGCAAATTTGGTGTGGATCCATGTGTGGTTGCTCATTGTCAAGTGCAAATTTATGAAGTGACATTGTTTTATTTCATTTGTTTATGAAAATTTGTTGAATTTGGCCTTTGTAGGAGTACTATTGCTCATAAATGATAGGATTATAAATCTTGTTTGATTTCTTATTCCTATTGATTATCTATCTTAGAGATTTTAATGTGCATTTTATGTTTTGCTTAACTAATGTGCCATTGAGTTTCTTTGTATGTAACACCAAGATCTAACAAGTTTCTTGCAAGTGTTGTGAAGTTTAGAGCTCTCATTTTGGAGGATTGGATGAGCTTGCTTGCTTCTACTTTCTCTTCAAAATCTTGAAGGACAATAGCCCCTCTTTCATCCCAAGAAGACTCAATTTTGCCCAAGTATTCCAAGGGTTTAAGGAACATTTCTTCTCATCTCTTTCTCAAACAAAATCTAAAAATTCCTGTTGAGTTCTTTTGAATACTTGCAAAGTAAGATTTCAATTTAAA
>ML825203.1:5432-20539 GCA_009831015.1 Picea engelmannii | reverse complement strand
TGATCTTGTTCTTATGATGCTCTTATCTATTGAAATGCAAAGAACTATAATAATGGCATAAACATTAACAGTAAGTAGGTAGGGATTTGCATTCACTGTATATACCATTTGCATTTCATGGTAGAGTAGTTTATATTTCCATTTGTACATATGCTTGCTTTCATTTTCTGTATTATATATATATATATATATATATATATATATATATGAGTCGGGGGTGATATCACCACCCCAAATGATTGCTAATGGTCTTATGTTGAGATCAAGCAGGTCACAGGTTATGCCAGAGATGTTGAGATTCTCATGCGCTCTACGGTGAGCACATGTCCCTGAGTTGGAGCCAGATGTTATCCCCTAGCCTACGGATAACTAAGGAGACTAGGTGCACTTGTTGAGGAAGGCTAAATTTGGATTATTTTGGCAAAGTTCTTGGTGGATGTGTTCAACTAGGGTTCTTCTTGATGAATTTTTGATGTATGTAAGTGATTTTTCTGCAATTCTTCTTAATTGAATGGTTATAGTTTTATTTATCTTACATTACATTCAAGATTATGAAATTGCTTGATTAAGCCCTAGGAAGACTAGCACATGTTATTGTCCTAGCTTTAAAAGCCTCCACCTACTAGATCTTGTCATAAGGCCATTTTTCTTGAAGCATGTGCTAAGGCCTTGCCATTGCAACACCTTAGTAACCATTGCTTCATCCTAGCCGATTTTTTGCTTCATTATTGAGTTAAAGAGGGAGGAAATCTACTAAGGCCTAGGGTTACCTACACCTTAGTAGCTAGTTTCCCCTAGGGTTTGATAATTGGAGCCTTGGGTTACCAACACTCCAATCTATCACACACTCTTGTCTTTGACTCCCTATTATCATTATTTCTCTTTAGCATTTGCTACCATATCATCGACTCCATTTTCCCTAGAAAGCACTAGTCTAAGTCCTCTTTTGAGTAATTGATCATAACAACCATCAAAACTTATTCTTTGAGATTCCTACTAACTATTCCTAACCCTAGAATAGCCCAACCTACTAACACTATTGTTGTTGTTACTAAAGTGAGCTACAGCCATTAATTGCAGCATTAAAAGCTCATAAAAGCAATTGAAAAGGCTGATTTATACATTGTCTTGTTTGCTTCTAATAAATGCTAGTATTATGATTTCAATGGTTGATGATTCTTAGTGATTTTGAAGCTATTTCAAGGCATTTAATGTGAAGTATTGTCTCATTAATATTACTGTTATAATTTTCTGTTTACTTCATTATTATCAGTCAATTGTTTTATCTGAGAAATTCTATGGTTTTATGAAATGCTAACCAGCAAGTGTACTTGCAAATATATATAGTTTCTTGTTGCTTTGTTCCAGGCAAGTACACTTTGACATAATATCATTTCATTGGTTATAAAACCAGGAATTTCTGATCGGTGGTGACTTGTGAGAGGGGATCTTTTTATTAGCCATTTTGACCTTGTCTTCTCAAACCCCCAGGTCACCGGGAACGTCTCCCCTGGGCCTACCACCCTAAATAGAAAGAGACATCCTATTGAGGTGACAGTGAAAGGATTAGTCTCCAATTACGCCAATTTTCTTTCCTTTAACCTTCCCTTTTGTCAAAGTACAAATTGTGCGATAACAGGTTCCTCTCATTAGGACACACACTCACACACTTCTCTTGTGCATCTTGGAGCACATAACAAGGTCTAGCACACAAGTCTTGGAGACTGGTTCTTTTGGTGTTTTGGTCTTGGTCTTTCTTGGAGAGCTATAGTGCATCATTGTACTGGATGAAGGAATCTATATTGAGGATTTTGGTTGCTTGGTTTTCTCACCCACGAGGGTTTCCCGAGATAATCTTTGTGTTCTATTGTATCTGTGATTGTCTATCTTTCAGTGATCCTACTACAGTTGCTATTGGATTAAGTAATTGTTATTGTGTAACTAGAAAATTTAAAATTCTTAGTATCAGAGCAGGCTTAAATAGAAGCCAGTTGTAGATCTAGAAGCCTAAAAGGGAGTCATTTTTAGTCTAGAGACAGTTGCCGAAAAAACCAAGACCATCAGAAGGTTCGCCCTAGCCTAGCACACTTTTCCAATGGACCAGTTTTCCAATTTCCAGTTGTTGCAGTTAGGATTTCACCCAAACCCTAAGGTTGACATTTTTTCAGTTTCTCGGGAATTTGTACAAAGCAAGACCACCAAGTAGCTCTCCTTAGCAGAGCGCACCTACTAGTAATTTCAGTCTTTCAATTTTGTTCATATTTTTGTGTGGTCCCAAGCAAGTTGACTATCGGAACAAAGATCAATGAGAAGCTAGATGGAGCTGATAACTTCAGGGCCTGGAAGTACAGAGTAACCCTCCTTGAAGAACATGAACTGGATAAGTTCATTATATAAGAGATTCAAGAACCTCAGGGAGATGAAGCTAAGGCAAAATATAAGAAGGACATGGTGAGAGCAAAAAGGATTATTGCGGACTCCATTAAGGACCACCTTATCCATCATGTATCATCATTATCTTCTCCAAAGCAGATGATGGACACCTTAACTCGTCTGTTTGAGGGAAGCAACATAAATCGAAGAATGACTCTGAGATCTCAGTTGAAGAATGTGAAAATGTAGAACTCAGAAACCATTCACTCCTACTTCTCAAGAGTGAATCAAATCAAGGAGCAGATAGAAGCCATTGGTGACTCCGTAGAAGGAGAAGAGATGGCGATGACTACCTTGAATGGCCTCCCAAGGTCATGGGATGCATTCATCCAAGGAATTTGTTCAAGAAAGAAGCTTCCCAAGTTCAGTAGGCTTTGGGAATATTGTAACCAGGAAGAAGCTAGGACAGTTGCAAGAGAAGAAAAGATGGCAGATGAAGATCAAGCCCTAGCCGCCCACACCAGGAAAGGAAGGAACAAGAAGGAGCATTCTTTACCTAAGAAGTTTAAGATGGGTCAAAGAGACAACTCAAAGATCAAATGTTACTGTTGTCAGGAATCGGGACACTTTGTTAGGGATTGCCCCCTCATTATGGAAATTAAGAATAAGAAAGCAAGTAAGAGGCATCAAGCTCACACAGTTGAAGATGATCAGCCTCCCAAGAAGGTTGCAAAGCAAGATGAATCAAGTGATGAGGATTATGTTCTTTTCTCAGCCCTCATAGGTATTGTTGCTCATGGAAGTGACACTTGGTTGATAGACAGTGGTGCTTCCAAGCACGTGACAGGGTATGAAGACTCCTTATCTAAACTTATTCATAAAGATTCACCCCACAAGGTGAAATTGGGTAATGACTATCAATATCCAATCAAAGGTGTTGGAGAAGCTTCCTACAATTTAAACTCGGGCAAGCTAATGAATATGAAGGAAGTTCTCTATGTTCCAGGTTTAAAGAAGAATCTTCTCTCAATTTCAGCATTGGACAAGAAAGGATTTAAAGTAGCATTTATTGATGGTCAAGTTCTTATGTGGCCTAGAAGGAAGACCCTTAATGATGCAGTAGTGATTGGAGTTGAAGAAGGAGGACTCTACAAATTAAAAGGACATTCAGACTCTGCATTGGTTCATGATATTGTGAATCCCAGTGAACTATGGCATAGGAGATTTGCTCACCTACACTACAAAGCTCTTCTAATTATGAGCAAAATGGTGACAGGTCTTCCAGAAATCCAAGCAGAACCAGATGGTGTGTGCAAAGGATGTGCACAAGGCAAGAACACGAAGCACTCCTTTCCCAATAGCGATAGCAAATCCAAAGGAGTTTTGGACATCGTGCATTCAGACGTATATGGACCGTTGTCGGCAGCTTCACTAAGTGGGTCTGTATATTATGTATCTTTCATTGACGATTACTCACGTAAAACTTGGATTTATTTGTTAAAAGCAAAGAATGAAGTTTTTGGCAAATTCAATGAGTTCAAGGCTCTGGTAGAAAACTTGACAGAGCGGAAGATAAAGACCTTGGGATCAGACAATGGAGGTGAATTCACCTCAGAAAAATTCAAGGAGTATTGCAAAGTAGTTGGGATTAAGAGGGAGATTTCTACTCCCTATAACCCTCAGCATAATGGAATAGTTGAAAGGAAGAATCAGACAATCATGGAAGCAGTAAAGGCCATGATCCATGATTAAGATCTTCCTATGCATCTGTGGGCAGAAGCAACGAAGACGGCAGTGTACGTGCAGAATAAAAGTTCCCACAAGGTGCTTGAAAACAAGACACCCGAGGAAATGTTTTCAAGAGAGAAGCCAGAAGTCAGCCATTTCAGAATATTTGGCTACCATGTATTTATTCATGTCCCAAAGGAAAAGAGGACAAAGTTGGATCCTTCGGATAGAAGGGCATATTTGTTGGTTACGGCGACACATCGAAGGCTTACAGGATACACATTCCCGGTCACCGGAAAGTGGAGACCAGTCGAGATGTAACCTTCGATGAGAATGCAGCTTTCAGTAAATCCAAACAGATCCGTGCAGAAGAAGCACATGAAGAAGAGAATGAAGTTCCTAAAGTTCCAGAGGCAATTGAACCAGAGGAAGTCATTCCAAAAGATCATGACATGGTAGAACCTCATAAACCAGTCGAGATAGCTTCTCGCAAGAGAAGACCAGCTTAGGCACAAGAGCTTATCAAAGATGCAGAAAGAATTGGTGCCCCAAATAAATATTTCAGGGAAAGTAAGAAGCCGAAGCCGTATTCCAGCTATGTGGCATGCTTGTGTGACATAATGGATGTAGAACCTTCAAGTTATGAAGAAGCTGCAGAAAATCAAGTATGGAAAGATGCCATGGCAGAGGAATACCAGTCCATTATGCAGAATGATGTCTGGGATGTGGTTCCCGGACCAAAGGAAAAATCTGTGGTGAGTTCAAAATGGATCTACAAGACGAAACACGCAGCTAATGGCAGTATTGAAAAATAAAGGCAAGATTTGTGGCCCGAGGTTTCTCTCAGAAGGAAGGGATTGACTATGAAGAAAATTTTGTTGTCGTAGCAAGATATACCTCAATCGGGACTATACTTTCATTGGTCGCTATGATGAAATGGAAGGTGCACCAGATGGATGTAAAGACAGCCTTCTTGAATGGTGAAATAAAAGAGGAAGTTTATGTGGAGCAACCACTTGGATTCGAGACACATGACAGGGAGACTCATGTGTGCAGATTAGATAAGGCTTTATATGGATTGAAGCAAGCACCCAGAGCATGGTATGGTAGGATTAACAATTTTCTGATGAGCTTGGATTTTACCAAGAGCAGTGTAGATCCTAACCTTTACTTTAAGGTTAAGGATGGTGAACCGGTGATTCTACTGTTGTATGTAGATGACTTGTTTCTAACAGGTGCGGAAAAGCTCATCACTGAATGTAAGAGAAAATTGGCTGCCAAATTTGAGATGAAAGATTTAGGAATGATGCACTACTTCTTGGGACTAGAAGTTTGGCAGAGATCAGATGGGATTTTCCTAAATCAAGGAAAGTATGTGGTGGAAATCTTGAAGAGATTCAAAATGTTGGACTGTAAGGCCATGGTTACCCCGATGGTATCAAATCTTAAGTTGTTGCAGGATACAACTTCATAGATTGTGGATTCTACCTTATACAGGCAGATAGTGGGCTTGTTGATGTATTTGACGAACACAAGAACGGATATATGTTTTGCTTTGAACACCCTGAGTTGGCATTTGGAGCAACCCAGATAGGTTCATTTGGTTGCAGCAAAACATGTGTTGAGGTACCTTAAGGGTACTCTAGATCATGGTATCTGGTATAGATCTGACCATGAGTTTGGATTGTATGGATACTCAGATTCAGATTGGGCTGGCAGTATTCCTAACCGAAAGAGCACTTCTGGATACTGTTTCAGTCTTGGCTCTAGTATGGTCTCGTGGAGCAGTAGAAAGTTGTCATGTGTGGCACTCAGTACGGCTGAAGTTGAGTATGTGGCAGCATGTGCAGCGAGCAGAGAAGCAGTATGACTTCGGAAGCTGTTGTCTGGGTTATTTGGTCTCGGATTGGAGGCGACCTGCATTTGGTGTGACAACCAGAGTTGCTTGAAGTTGTCAGAGAACATGGAGTTCCATGACAGATCGAAGCATATCAAGATCAGATACTACTATATCAGGGATATGGTATAGAGGGGAGCAGTGAGGCGCCAGTTCATGACTACCGAGGATCAGGTTGCGAATGTGTTCACCAAGCCACTGTCGAGGATGAAGTTCGAGTACTTCAGGGACAAGCTTGGTGTGGTCCCTCTTCAGAGGGAGTGACAGGTGGAACTCATCTAGCATGAAAAAGGGTTGGCACTGAGTATGGAAAAATCTCATCCAGCATGAAAAAGGGCTGGCACTGAGTCTGGTGGGTCTCATCCAGCATGAAAAAGGGCTGGCACTGAGACAGGAGTGTACATGATCAAGTATTGATGCATCGCAGGGAGTGGATGTCCTGGGGATATGTTGTAGCTATTGAGAGCTACCCACAGACCTTGGTTGCATGGGGTGAAGTCATGTTGCACTATGGATATCCGAGGATGTATAGATTTGCATGTTCAACAATCAATGGATGTGAGCTAGTGTGGTATCAGACTTGGAGTCTGTGTCTGGAAAGAATACCTTCCTAGTTAAGAGGGAGTGTTAATATTTTTGGTATAACTACGGAAGATATTCTTGTATATTTGTTTTAGTCAAACCTTAAAAGGTTATTATAATTATATTGTACAAGTCGACTCAACAGAAATTATTATATTATTGGTATTTTACTTATAATTGTAAAAATCCCCATTGTGGCTAGTTGGCCCTGTTTTATGGGTTAGTTAGGTCAAGAGTCATGTTTCTTCAAGAGACATTGTTGTGTATAAATAGAGGATAGGTTCCTCTCATTTGGACACACACTCACACACTTATCTTGTGCATCTTGGAGCACATAAGAAGGTCTAGCGCACAAGTCTTGGAGACTAGTTCTTTTGGTGTTTTGGTCTTGGTCTTTCTTAGAGAGCTATAGCGCATCATTGTATTGGTTGAAGGAATCTATATTGAGGATTTTGGTTGCTGGGTTTTCTCCCCCACGAGGGTTTCCCAGGATAATCTTTGTGTTCTATTGTATCTRTGATTGTCTATCTTTCAGTGATCCTACTACAGTTGCTATTGGATTAAGTAATTGTAATTGTGTAACTAGAAAATTTAAAATTCTAACACCTCTGACATCTCAACACAAAGAAAAAACACGTTTTGTCCTCTAAGCAAATATAATTCTTAGATCTCAACTCCACAATATGAATTGGAACACTTATATAACCAACCTTAGCAACTGCTATGCTCAAGAACTAGAGTATCCTCATGGTATAACTGCCATTTGTTGTTTTGCAGCTTGCCTGGGTAAGAAGCCACAACCACTGCCTATTTTCTTGGATAATGCATTATATACTAGTTCATTGTGATTCATACTCTTCAAAGATACACAATAAAACTAGGGTGACTAAGTGCATCATTAATCCAATTGGTGAATACACTCATCCACTTCCTCTATGTGTTGACCCATCATGCACAACATGAGACCGTCCACTCTAGTTTCTCCTTGTCCACACCCTTCAATCTCATATTTCACCAAAGAAGTTTGGTTGACAACTTGCAAATTTCATAATCCTAGGTAATTAAACTGTTTATTTGAGGGTGAATAGGTTGATTATCGGTATACATGTCATCGTGACGATATTAAATACATTTCATATGACTCAAAGATAACTTTGGACTGAAAGCCTAAGCCGTGGATGAAAAAAAATTAGTGTATACATATGACTAGAGAGAGACAAAGAATTGTACCTTATATCTACAAGTCAATGTGTTGATGAAAAATTAGCTTCCAACATGCCCAACAAATCTTAAAGTGATGAAAAAGACGTTCTTGATTTCTTCAACTAGTCTTCAACAAAGGTCGTTGGTAATGTTTTCAACAAAATCTTTAATAATTTTAATCATTTTTTCTCAATAGGAAGGCACAACTAACATGTACTCACAAGATTGGAAATTAAGACTTTGGCTATTTTTATCAAGGATCTGCAAGGTTTTCAGTGAAGCACTCTATTGAAACCCTAATGGCACGTTGGAGATCGCTTTCTCTAGGCACAATGGAAGTTACTGGAGGGGATTTGGGAACCCCCTCCAGACTCTGATGCTTTGGCCTTCCAAGCAATGGTTCCGGCCTTTGGAAAGACTACTAGAGCTCAGTCGACCAGATTTGTGAACAAAATAGAGAGAATTCCCAAAGTGAATCTTCCTCCCACAACCTCTAGATGTAAAGCCCTAGCTCTTCTTGACAGAGGACTCATTGGTCAATTCACCGGTATTTGACCCTCTCCTAGGGCGATGGCCAATTGATTACAAGAAAACTGGAAAACACTTATCAAAGGGCAACTGCATCACTTCTTTTGTGGAAGAGGTTATTATGCATTCCTATTTGAAACAAGAGAAGATAGGGATATAATCTTCCAATACGAGCAATATTTCTTTGGATCATGAGGCAAGTACTTGAACATATAGACTCTTGACCTCAACCCAGAGCACGATGTACACTCAGTAATCCCTGTCTAGGTGTGACTTCCCATCTTCCGCCTCATTGTTGCAGTGATGATGCCCTACGTAGAATTGGTAACTCCTTAGGGCACTACATTGATAAGGTTGAACCCAAAGAAAATATGTACGCATGTGCCTGAATTTGTGTTGAGGTAGACCTTGAGAAAGGCTTACCAGAACCTATCCTCGTCGCTCTAGATAACTGGCAACATATCCAGCAATTCAACTATGAACAACTCCCCTTTAAGTGCAAATCTTGCCACAAGTATGGACACTTTGCCAAGGATTGCAAGAAGGAGACACCCAACAGGCATCTACAAAAGACAGGAAAGATCAATGGCAAATAGTAAATTGAAAAATGGGGTCTAGTGTAAACCTAGGCACAAGATACCAAGCAGCTACAACTAAGGTTTTGGTAACAATTGTGGTCAAAAACCCCTGGATGCAAAATGTTTGCAAGGGTTCTACCTCCAACATGCAACACCAAATGCAAGTGAGTATTAGAGGTGATAGACAAACGATGCTCAATAATAAATCTGGAGTTTTAGCTCAGAAAGAACAACTTTTGACAACAAAAACCCCAGTTGCCCCTTCTCGGGAACCAGTGGGAACCATTTCTTGAAGAGAGGAGATGCCTTTAGTCCAAATTGCTAGGAACCCATCTTCCAAAGAGGCATATCTGGTAAATCCCTCCCAGATATTTGAGGAAATGGGAACATTGCCAAGGGAACCACCTTCAGTCCAACTTGTAGAGAATCCACCTACAAAAGAGGGAGATTTAGTTCTTGAAGGTTTGGAGGAGAATAAAAACTTCTCTAATGCAAAGATTCCCCTCTCTGACCTTAAATCCAAAGGCATCGATCAAATAGGATCAAGAGAAGAGGACAAGAGAGAAGGGCCTCTAAAGAAAATCTCCCTAGAAGAACAGGTAGGAAGCCAACAAAAATCAAAAGAGAGGAAGAAGTAAATAGACATATAATGATGGGATCTCAACCAACCATAGACAAATCATTGGCCGGAAACTGGAAATCCACAAGAACCCATGGAAGTAGTGCACCTCAACGAGGTGGTGGCACCGAAAAATTCTCTAAATAATGATATTAGTCTCTTAGAATTACAGAGGGTTAGGCAGCAAGAGCAAAGAATCGGCACTTAAATACCTTGTTAGAACTAAGAAGCCTACAATCCTCTTGCTCTAGGAGACCAAAATGGATGCTCTAGAAGCAATTAAAGTTGGGAAGCAGCAATTGAGATAGTGTGAAGGGATTGCAGTAGACTCAAGAGGAGCTTTAGGAGGACTATGCACACTATGGAACAATCATGTTTTGAATCTAAATTTCACTTTCCAGACTCTAAACCGAATCCTGGCCAGGTTTATTAATACACAATTTGGTAAGAGTCGCAACATTTTTAACATATGCATGCCTGTTAATTACATGGAAAAAGTAATATGTCAAAGATCATCCATAGTAATGAAAGATATAGAGTTTTCCATCCACAGTGTTATAGCAGAAGATTTTAATGCAATCTTGTACAACAATGAGACAAGGGGAGGGAATATTGTCAAAGACCCATCAAGGAAGAAGACGGAGGAGCCAATTGACAAATGGGATCTTATAGATCACAAACCAATCAAAGGAAAATACCCCTGGACCATTAGAAGAATTGGCCCAGGGCATATAGTGGCCAGGTTAGCAGGTTCTTAGTGCATAGTGATCTCCTTCTGCAGGACTTCTCTTTAAAGTAAGGAATCCTTCCATCAATTGTTTATGATCATAAGCCTATAGTCTTGAATTTTCAGGAAGTCTCAGACTATGGCCCATTGCCTTTTCATTTTAATCCTCTGTGGACAAATTCTCGGGAAGTTATTGATAGAGATCATTCAGTCTAGAGAACATGGGTCCCTAATACTCCAGTGTATATCTAGGAACACAAATTAAAGCTCGTAAAGAAAACGCTTAAAGATTGAGCAAAATCCTCCCAGTCCTCACAAATGATCGAGAAAGAAAAGATCAAAACATAGCTAGAAGACATCCAACTCAGAGTGGAAAATGAAGATATTACAATCCAACTCCATGAAGAAGAAACGGCTCTACAAAAAAATCTCTAAAGCGCCCTCAAATACGAAGAGGAATACTGGAGACTTAAATCTAGAAATTTGTGGCTCGAGGCAAGAGATAGGAATACAAGTTATTTTCATAAACAAGCTAAAGACAAAGTTGTGAGCAATAATGCAAAGGAGACTATATTGGATGATGGAATCATAATCACAGAATTCGAGGAGTTGAAGAAGGCAGCTAGATCGCATTATTGTTCCCTTTTTATGCAACAAGATGATGTGGCACCAGAGGCCATGGCGACCATGCTGGAGAATATTCCAGTGGTAGTTCAGAAGAGGAGAACAAAGATTTGATGAAGCCAATCAAAGAGGATGAGATTTAGAGCGCCATATGGAGTTTGGAGCCAAACAAGGCCTCTAGGCCCGATGGTTTCTCAATTTCATTTTATAGGTTTTTCTGGAATCTCATTAAATATGCTTTGAAGAGGGAGCTTCAATATGCCCAATAAGTCCAACAAGCTAGGAGGCAAGACCAACTCTTCTTTCTTGGCTTTAATTCTGAAGGAAGTGGACCCCTCTTCCTTTACAAGATTCAGACCTATATCACTTAGTAACTCCTCATACAAAATCGTGTCCATTATAATAGCAACCATGATGAAGAAGATTATGCCTAAGCTTATTTCTAAAAATCAAAGGAGGTTTATTGATGACATTGTTGTTGTGCAGGAAGCCATCCATTCAAGTAAAGACAATGGGGAGAAAGGCATGATTATCAAATTGGACATGGCAAACGCCTTCGACAGACTAAGGCACTCCTTCCTCTTTGAGGTATCAGCACAGTTTAGTTTTAACTCTTCTTTTATTAAGTGGATTTCCTCGTGCATCGGCATCCCTTAGATCGCCCCATTGGTTAATGGCAGACCCGCCTCCTTTTTTCAAGGGAGCAAGAACCTAAGGCAACTCTACGCCTTGTCCCCTCTACTTTACATCATAATGTTTGACTCCTTAAGCAGGAAGCTAGAAGCAAAAGTCCTTAATGGGAATATTCCTGACATCAAGATATTCAAAGGAGCTAAGAGCATGAACCATTCACAATTTGCAGATGACACCCTCCCCCTTGGAGGTGCCTCCACCATCATTGCATACAAGTTTAATTAGGTTCTAGAGTCTTTTCCTCTTGCGTCTAGAGGGGCAATTAATCATCAGAAATGCCAAATTCTTGGTTAGAACACCAACATTCAAGTAATGCATTCCATTTCTATAATTTTGCAATTTCCCTTATATGAGAATTGGTCTTCTTTCAAGTATCTTGGGATTCCTATTACTCTCAACAACCCTTCTTCACAATCTTGGCTGGGCATTATGGACAAAATCAAAATACAGTTTGGATAGTGGAGATCCCAATGGCTGAATCGGACAGGTAGGGTGGTCCTAATAAAATCAGTTCTTTCAGCCTTTCCTATATACCAATGTTCAACTATGCTAGCTACAGTTGGGACCATGAAGCAGATCAGTCAACACATCAAGAAGTTTCTTTGGCAAAGGGGCAAGTCAAAGATAAAAAGTATCACCTCATAAGTTGGAAGACAAACAGAGTTCTGAAGGACAGAGGTGGTTTGGGAATAAAAGGTCCATCCTTAATGAACTTAGCAATTGATTACAAGAAAATTAGAATGGTGGAATAAAATAGTATGGAAGAAATATTTCAGGGGTGCAAGAAAAACATGCTTCGAAAATATGGAGCCTCAAAAAGGTTCTAACTTCTTACAATTGGAAGCTTTTGAAATCGGTAGCTCCATTAGTAAGATCAAGGCTTACATGGATACCAAGGAATTGGAAAGAGATTTCAATTTGGGAAGACAACATTCTTGGAAAAGAAGCTTTGTCTGCTAATAATGAATTGACTCCTCTTAATATCTAGATGGATAGAGAAAACCTGAAAACGTTGCACAGCATCTCATTTTGGGTAAAAGAATCTAATAAGTGGTTGAGTTGGAATTTTAAAAATCCTTCGGGGCCCCTACAAGTCTCAATCCCCACCCTCTCTCATGCTCTCATCGGATGTGCCCCTTGGAATTTAAGAGTAAAACATGGTAGGGGATGGGGCAAATCTTCATACATAGTTAAGCACAAATATCTCTTGTTGCTTGCTACTCTTACACTACCTCAGTGTTAGCCTGTGACTCCCTATTCAATCATGAAGTTCTACATTATTAATTTCTGAAACCTAGCACCACGACAGTTAACTCAGCAATAAAAACACTTTATTCATTCACTGCACAGCTAGGTTTTAACCAAAACATAAGCGGAAGCATAAACAACAGAAACCAATCACATTGCACATGAGATTTCGGGTAAAACCCCTGGAAAAACCCTTGAGGGAAAACCAGATCTTCTTTTATTATGCTTAGGCTCTCTTCCTGGGATAATGGCCCTTCAGAGGATTACAAAGCAGCGATAGCCTAGCCCTCGTGGTTGCTATCTCCCTCACTGCCCTTTGCACACTTCCTCAGCCCTACCCACTCACACTCAGATGAACTCTCTTCACCCACTCAGTGAGATCTCCTCACTCTCTCAATGTGTGTCTCATCCCCTCACCTAGGTTGCCTTTTATTACATTGAGATTTGACCAAATCAATCACTAACCCTAGATCTCTAAAGTGATCAAAGGCTGAGATCTAATCTCACCTTCACTTTAGATCTAACAGTTATGACTTAATCAAACTCTCACTTAAGTTACTAATGCCAAACTTAGGCATTTAACTTAATTAATTAAAAGAACATGCACTTTAATAATTAACACATAAAGTGAACTTCCTAAGGTTTTCTAAGAGGTTACAAGGACGATTTCCACATGCTAGACACCAAGCCACTGTGGAAGTACTTGTCCGATGCTACAAAAAATCAACACTCCCTCCTAGCGAGGAAGGTACTTCTGCCACTTGGAGGTGGCTCTATCTTCGCTATCAGATCTGCTACCTTGCCAACTCTGGTTGCTCCCTCTGATATGAAATCTATCCTAGCCGACTCGCTCGGACCTGTCTGTGAAGACTTTCCTCTAATCATGCTGTTAGAAGCCTCCTGCTCCTGAGCATCCTACATGGTCATCTCGTACCATGATTGCTTCTTTTGGACAGACTTGGAAGGTTGCTCCTTCCCACTGGAAACCGAAGCCTGTCCCACTGGAAACCGAAACCTGACTCCCTCTCAGTTGCTCAACCTTCGGAGCGATATGCTCTTCATTCTCTGCCACTCTCATCGATAGATCTGCCATCCCCTAATCTCTAGATGAAATTCCTTCACCCATCTAAGATCCCCTTAAATCACAGTCCTTCGTGACTCAAGCACTTGAGCAAAAGTCCTTCTTTCCTCCCAAGTGGATGACTCAAATAAACTTGAGTCTGGCCACTTCCATCTGCCTCCTTAGCTGGCTGCCCGAACCTCTGCTCGGGGTTGACAAAATCTATCACTAACCCTGGATCTCTAAAGTGATAAAAGGCTGAGATCTAATCTCACCTTCGCTTTAGATCTAACGGTTATGACTTAATCAAACTCACTTAAGTTACTAGTGCCAAAACTTAGGCATTTAACTTAATTAATTAAAAGAACAATCACTTTAATAATTAACACATAAAGTGAACTTCCTAAGGTTTTCTAAGAGGTTGCAAGAACGACTTCCACAGGCTAGACACCGAGCCTCTGTGGAAGTACATGTCCAATGCTACAAAAAATCAACATACACCACCTTTATTGTATTTCACATTATAGGATATAGTTTTTATCCTAAGTGTGTATTAGATCATATTTTGCCTCCTCCTTAGCCTTATCTCTTGATGAGGTGTCAGTGTGAGAGTAAATTTAGTTTATGAAGTGGTTTCATTCATGAATTATAAAATTGTATCATTGGAATGAATATTAAGAACAAGAAGAATATGGCTTAAGACCTTTTCCGCCAAGTTCTTGTGTACTATCTTGTGTTCTATTTCTTAACATGGTATCAAAGCCCTTATGGTCTTAAAGGCATGATAGCACCATGGTAGTTTTCCATGGAAGGTGAGAAATTGTGACTCTTTCATGGTAGTCATCAGTGTTACCAGAACCGGACCGGAACCGGCAAAACCGGCCGGTCCGACCGGTTTCAGACCAAAACCGGTTCAAACCGGACCACAGAACCGTTTTTGACCGGTTCCGTACAGAACCGGTTTTTTCTGCTAAGGAGGCTCGCGAACGCAAAATTAAGATAAATTTTGATTTTTTTTAAAAGATTAGGGTTGGGGCCAAGCTTGGGAAGCTTCTAGAATTTTCTAGAGCCCCTAATGAACCTATAAAGCCAACCCCACCCCCTCTCTTTCACTCACACTACTCATTTGGTTTCTCATGAGTTTTTGAGCTAAGAGTTTTTCTTGAGTTTTAGAGAGTTGATTGTAGGGCTGAGTTGGAGAGGTTGCTAGCTTGCTTTGGAGAGGTGATTGGTGGGCTCATTTGAAG
>ML825202.1:0-63386 GCA_009831015.1 Picea engelmannii | reverse complement strand
CAACTCCACAGCAACACCAGCCCAAAACGATGTCCAAATGGTTGGTATCGGGCTCAAAACTTATGTTGGGCTTTGGGATTTCAACGTGGTATTGACTTTGGACTTAGCATGAGAGTTAGGCTTGTGGTTTAACTCAACCTTTGGCTTTGTGTAGTCTATTGATAGTTTGACACTAAAACACACACCACTCTTGCTTTGATAAATTTTTACAAAAACTCAATAATACCTAAGCTTTTGGATAGCATTAAAGATTTTTATATTGCAGGTAAAGAGGGAAAAGCCAAAGGAAGCTGGGAAAAATGATCAATATGAAATTTTCAAGACATATTGGAGACTTTGAGGTCTAGAAATTGACAAACACTCGAAAGTTTTTGATTTCAACATAAAAATGCGGAAGACACACACAAAAGTTTTAATGAAAAATTGAGTGCTAACATCTGGTTCCTATTGGGGATGAAAGCCTCCTTGTGAGGTTTCAAGAATTCCAGATCTGATGTCTTTCCTGGAGAAAGATCAAACATAACTTAAACTCTAGTGTTACATTGGGCATGGAGTCAATTAGCTCGTGAAACCAATCTCTGAAAACTCTCAAGCTCTGTGCAACTGGTCTTTGAATACCTTCAAAACCTTCCTTTATTCAACCAAGTTAACTACTATTTCTACTGCAAACTGGAAGAAATAAATGCTCAGGCAATGAGCTTATTTCCTACCCTACTCTAGTCTAACTAGCTCTGCCATTTGTTAAGTGAATGTTGATTTCCATAATAGCTATCCAAGCAATTTTAATACTGAAGAAATCTCATCTTTATCACTGATCAACAAATGATGTTGAACATGCAACCATAATGACAAGGAGCTTTTCAGGAAACCATACTTACCCAGAAACTCAGATGAGTTAAAGAAATCTGAATCTTTCAAGCTTTCTGAAAAATATAACTCCATAAATGCTGCTACTGGGTCCTTAAAAATAAGATAAGAAACAGGTTGCTCCTCGGGAAACAACTGCACATCCATGGTAGCCTCTTGCTCAGCCATGATTGTTTCTCTACAAGAGGACTGATCATCTTCTTGTCCTCTTGAGATCAGCGATTGATCATCAATGATTGTAACTTGTTCCTCAGACAAATGCACACAAGATGATGAAAGAATAGGTTTTACATCATATGAATTTTGATCAGCTAAAAACATGTAGTTGCCTATATAATCACTGGTTATCATAGGCTCATTCTGATTTACAAAATGATCATAAACTTCATACTCATACCTGTCTCTGGAATAATCTGTACATACTGAAGAATCTGATTCTGAATTTGAAATGTACTCACCCTCAGGCTGCTGGTCCAAATCTGCTTCAAATTCATTACTCTCCTGTTTAAAATTTGAAGTATACTGACATTTGGCTTGCTCATGTGCTCGTAGGTTTTTAGAGTTAACCTGCATTCTTATCCACCTGGATGCACGGATGTTCTCCTCTACCTCTTGAGCATCTTCAAACAACTGGGTTAAGGATGGAGACTTCCGTTCTAGCAGAAGAAGGACAAGATCTGAATGAAGACCCATGACATAATATATCATGGCAACTGTCTTTGTAGGCCTGACCTCCAAAGGCATGTCATGATAAACATGGTAGAATCTTCTATTGAAAACAGGCAAGGCTTCATCCTGCTCTCGTTTCAAAGCATAGAAATCAACAAGGTATGAATCTAAAGATTTTTACTTGCCCCAATACTTCAGGAACACATTAGAGAACTCGATCCAAGAGCCAATAGAATAAGCTCTCAGACCTTTAAACCATGCAGCAACATCTTTGATCAGAGACTTCGAGAAAAATCTCATGATCACATCTTCATGAACAAGTTGAAAACGATCAACAAAATCGAAAAAGGATTCCAAGTGTCTCTCAGTTGACGCTTGATTCTCTCCGGAAAACCAAGGGAGATATTCATAACAATCATCCGGATAAGGACGAAGAAAAAGGGGCAGATTTAAAGGCTTGAACATCTTCATCTGGATCTTAACTTGAAAGACTGTGGGCTGCTCATGAGAGATGGTAAGTTGTTGACAAGGTTCAGAAATTATGGCAAGAGGGGCTAAGATCTGGACAAGGTCTGAAACAATTTCTATCTTTTCAAGGTCACATGGCTGATCAGAATCTGAAGGAAAAGAAATACAATGGTCATCTTTATGAATGGGTTGAGGTAAGACTACTGAATCTACATCTATAATGCAGGGCTGCATGATTTCTTCTTCTAAAGACGGATATATACAAGAAGGATGATGATTTTCTGAATATACAAAGCAGAAAATAATTCTCTTTACACGCGAAGGGAAAAACACGAAAGAGATGATAAAGAAATACAACAGTTCATGAAGCAGACTAATGAACTGATACCTAGATTTGGAATTCAACTCCTTCATCTTCTGTCAACCAGATCCTCCCCAGTGGAGTCTTTAATCGTGGAGTCGCCATATAGAAGATTACAACCAAGTGAATGTCCAGGCTTTGTCTATCATCAAAGCTGGATCTATGTCGTGTCCCAAGGAAGCTGAGCTTCAATCTCCTCTCCCCGGCAACGATGCCAATTTGTTATCACTCCAGGAAACTCTCCTAGGCTGTAAGTCAGAGATGCCTGGTAACTTAATCTTTTGGTAATTGTTTTCTCAATAAAAAGTGTGGGTTTGGATCAAGTCGGAGGACTGAATCATTTCTCACTCAAATCATGCATAAACACATTTAGATGGACAAGGATTTCAGCCACAAATGTTCAGAGAGTTTACAAATAAAGGGATGAATGAAGAAATAACTATTATATCAGCATAATCACATATAAAGCATATATGAATGCCCAATTACAATAATCACAGGAATACTTGCAAACTTTAACTTATGAATGCAGTGATAAGACGACAATTATCGGGAATAAACAAGCATAACAACATGGATATAATATCCAGGTGCAAGTATAGAATAGACAAGAAGATGAAATCTGAACAAGTTATGACAAAAGAAGCTTGTATTACTGAATATGAAAATGAGAATTTTTGAGTTACATAATATGAAAAAAGTCTCCAAAATCGAACCACCTTCACTTTAGAAGTTATAAGATTTATAACTTTTACAAACAAATTCTAGATCCTAGAAAACTGGATCTGATATACTAAAAATAGAACTAAATCAAACTAATATAATATCAAAGATCAAGTCCTAATTTAAGGGTCAAACCCTTATCGAATAAATCTCCAGCAATCTTCGATCTCCTTCAAATCTTCAACAGGTGTGATACACCTCAATGAGCTGTGGATAAGTTGAATTTTCCATCTTTGGCATAAAACAATTTATTGCCCAGAAACTAAGTAACGAATTCCACCTTGCCATATTTCTAAACACCTCCAACACAAAAATAGAACTTTGATACTGATGCAATTAATTATGTTTTATCATTATAATCCACCCTTGAGGCATTTGGGACAATAAATCTTGGACCTGTGAAAAAATTATAGCATTCTGCCCTGTTTCTGCACTTTTGGTAGTTAGGAGCGGCAAAATTGAATCATATTAGCTGCCAAAAGCTCCGCTTTTGGTGGCTAATGAACAGTCAAAATGTTCGCCTAAGCCACCAAAAGTCATGTTTAGAGAAACATTTAAAAAATGCAAAAATGCATTACATCTTAGCTTCCAAAATTTTCAAGGGTGTTCTTTTGGGGTCTCTGATGAGTTGCATAGCCGCAACCTCTATATAAAATTGTCAGAAATTAGAGCACAATCATACACAACAATTGTCCTCAATGCAACATCACCCCAGCTGTATAAATCCTTCATCCAAGCATTTATTGCATATGTGTCAATCTTTGGAAGAAGCTTTATTGCTTTACCAATGGCTGATATCATATCTGCAGGTACTAGTTCTGCAAGTACAATCATGTCGAAAGGAAAAACCTCTGGAACTCCTTCAACTCCTATGCTGACAGTTAGTAAGCCACAACTAGCTGCCTCAAAAGCTGCATATGATGCAATTAGTTTCCATGCTATGAGAGTTGGTTTTGGCCAAATTCTTAATAAACCCTGAAGACCTTCTTGCTTTGCAGAAACCCCAAAATTGAAATGCAAATCCATCCATGTGAATCATTGTGTACCATAAGAATATGACGAATGGAGGGAAAGATGAGAGGAGGTCAAGCATGGAGGCGTATGCGACCAGAGGAGAATGAATACTTCCATTGTCCTTGCATTTCATTCTTGCATTCTGTGAGCATTTTGGCAACAACAACTCGTCTCTGCTTGGCACATTGAATACTTCAAACCCTGTTGATCGACAAAATAAACTTCAATCTCATCTGCAAGAATTAAATAATGAGTTTGATTTATACGAAATCTATCTCATTACACCTGTATTATTAATTCAGCTTGGCACAAGACACCTGAGATCTCGGGTATTTGACAGAGGTAAATGGAATTCTGAATCTTGGCACTAGGTTTGATATGGAGTGTTGGCTCATGGATGACTTGCTTTATGTATCGACTCAATCTTAACCCATGGCTTTGACTCGTGGCTAGGCAGTATATGATACTCGAGCAGAGTACGTTTTGATCTTGTGATTCTGTAGGCTTTGAAGCAATAGCTACGAATATCCTTGGAGTGTTTAAATCCCTTCTCATCTTCTGTGGCCATTCCTAAGTTTCAGGATGCAGGAGCTTCTAAGCAGACCTGCTGCCATCCTTTCTCAATCAACAAATTCATGGGTTCTTGATTTGTCTTTAAGATGTAAGAAGCCACAACATGAGTAGACTTAATATGCATCCAATAGCCCTTTTGGATAAAAATAATATCTGTATGATCGGAAACACCAACATTGACATCGATAACCTTTCTCTCCCAACTCCAGTCATCATATCAGTTTAACAAATCAGATGAAGGTCCATGTTTTACCTCAAGAAGCCATGCACCAGGTAAGACTTTCTCAAATATGAAGTCACTGCTCTTATTTGTCAAACTTATAGACTTTAAATTCTCTGAACCTTTGACAGCCAGTGAAGTAAGTGAAATATAAACCAAGGAGTCGTATTCTTCCTTACATATCACTGATCCACGAATGTCAACAAGGGCCTGTATAAATTCAATGCCAAGCATTCTCATAATAAATCAATGGGTTGTAATGAGCATGGTAGACTTGGTGCTCAATACTGGGATTTGACATGTGGACTCGACTTTGGTGACTGTTGGTTTGTTGATTGTCATGTGGAACAACTCCACAACAACACAAGCCCTAAAAGATGTCCAAATGGTTGTTATCGGGCTCGACACTTATGCTGGGCTTTGGGATTTCAACGTGGTATTGACTTTGGACTTAGCATGAGAGTTAGGCTTGTGGTTTAACTCAACCTTTGGCTTTGTGTAGTCTATTGATAGTTTGACACTAAAACACACACCACTCTTGCTTTGATAATTTTTTACAAAAACTCAATAATACCTAAGCTTTTGGATAGCATTAAAGATTTTTATATTGCAGGTAAAGAGGGAAAAGTCAAAGGAAGCTGGGAAAAAATGATCAATATGAACTTGTCAAGACAGATTGGAGACTTTGAGGTCTATACATTGACAAACACTCGAAATTTTTTGATAATTTCAACATAAAAATGCGGAAGACGCACGCAAAATTTTTAATGAAAAATTGAGTGCTAACACAGTGATCTCATCAAGCACTGTGCATTCTTTTTTTTCTTCTTCCTGTTTCTTTCCCTGCAACTGATATTTGTACATGACCTTCTCATTGAATATGACATCTGTACTCGTAATGATTTTTTTATTTTCATAATCCCATAAGCGATAACCAAAATCATTAACATCGTATCCAATAAAGGTAGACTTCTTGGATTTAGACTCAAGCTTTGTTCTATTTTCTTTATCAATATGGACAAATGCTTCACAACCGAAAGTTTTCAAAAAAGAATAGTTTACCCTTTTTCCTGTCCATTCCTCCTCTAGAATTCTACCATCCAAGGAGCTTGAAGGTCCTCTGTTTATTAAGGAAATAGAAGTATCTACAACATCTACCCAGAATTGTAAGGGAAAACCATCATGCAATCTCATACTCCTTGCATGTTCCATGATTGTCCTGTTCATCATTTTTGACACACCATTTTCTTGTGGTGTTCTTGGAACTATATTCTCTCTACGAATAGCATGGTATGAACAGTAATCATCAAACTCCTTGCTGCAATATTCACCTCCATTATCTGATCTGAGACACTTCAAACTTTTTCCTATCTCATTCTCAACCAAAGCTTTCCATTTCTTAAAAGTATAAAAAACATCAAATTTTTGTCGAATGCAATAAACCCATGTTTTTCTAGTTGCATCATCAATAAAAGTAACATAATAATGAGATCCGCCAAGATATGATACCTGATATGGTCCCCATACATCTGTATGCACAAGCTCTAACCTTTCATTCTTCTTTTCTTTTCTGACTCTAAGAAATCTGACTCTTTTTTTTTTTTCCATAAACACAATGCTCACAGAAGCTCAAATCAATTTGTTTAAGATCTGGAAAAAAATTTCTTTTGTGAAGTATCTGCATTCCCTTCTCACTCATGTGTCCCAGCATATGATGCCACAATGTTGTATCCACTCCTGTAGAAGATAAATATATAGAAGATTCAGTATTACCAGTACATAAATACAATGTACCTACCTTCTCTCCTTTTGCTATCACCAATGATCCTTTGATGACCTTCCATGTCTTATCTGTAAATATGGATATACAACCTTCACTTGCCAACTGCCCTGTTGAAATTAGATTTTTCCTTAAATCTGGAACATGTCTTACCTCTTTCAACAACCATTGGTTTCCATTGAGTTGCTTTATTTTTACCTTTCCCATTCCAACAATTTTGCATGGTGCATCGTCACCCAAATGAACCTGTCCAAAATCACCTTGAACATAATCTAGAAAATGTTTCCTATGGGGTGTGGCATGAAATGAATCCCCTGAATCTACTACCCAAGACTCATAAATATTATCTACAGAAAGAATCAAAGCATCTTGTAACACATTACCTGTTACATTTTCTTCTTGATTTCTCTCCTGTTGTCCATGTCTTTGTTTCTTTGGAGCTCTGCAGTCTTTCTTCAGATGTCCTTTCTTCCCACAATTCCAATACTCTATATTTCCAAGTATGGATTTGGATCTTCCCTTCCTATAATTCCCACGGTTCCCTGAGCCCTTTCCTCTATCCTTTTGTCTTCCCCTATTCTCCATGTTCAAGGGATTACCTGATGTCTCACCTGTTATTTTCTGTCGCATTTCCTCACTAAGGATAACACCAACAACATCATCAAATTTTAAAGTATTTGAACCAGAGACAGAGTTACTTATAGCCATGACCAAGCCATTCCATATTTATGGCATTGAGAACAAGATTAGTAGATCCCTAACCTTATCATCAAAGTCCACTTTTACAGAACTTAGTTGATTACTAACCATATTAAATTCATTTAAATGATCCGCAACAGACCCACCTTATGACATATTCATATTAAATAATCTCTTCATTAGAAATACCTTATTGAATGCCGAGGGTTTTTCATACAGTTTAGCCAACGCATCCATCCGATCGTTCATTGTCTTTTCTTTCAAAATATTGAAAGCCACCAATGCTGCGAGGCTCAGCCGTATTATTCCTAGAGCCTTTCTGTCAAGAATCTCCCATTATTCGTCCTTCATGGTCATCGACTTCTTTGCTACTCCGCCCAATGGTAGGAATATATCCTTATGATATAAATAATCTTCCATTTGCATCTTCCATAACTAGTAGTTTTGGCCATTGAATTTTTTGACCTTAAACTTTCCATCTTCTGACATTGCTCCCACTCGAACCAGGAACCCTCTTTTCCCTCGAGTTACTTTTCTCTTTGATACCAGTTGTTAGAAAAACAGGACCATGGAGCAATAAAATAAAACAAATGTGGAAACAAAACACAGAAGATACACAATACAATAGAGACGCAGATTTACGTGGTTCACCCAGTGTGGGCTACGTCCACCAAATAAATTGCCAGGTCCTTCCTTTATTATTATCTAGCAAATGAAGGGATACAACCTAAAACAAACCCACTGTAACTTCCTCTTATTTCTCTGACAGTATCTCGTCTCAAAATACAATATTCACTAACATGCATAACATCAATACATTTACCTCATAACAAAGGGTTGCCTTCTAGGGAAAAAAACCTTAACATAATTTCTACCGTTAGATCTGCGACCTTATAATGAATGGTCCAGATTTACAATGAAATTACAATATGCATTTACCAGACAATTTTTCCTTCAGGGGCTTCACCCGCGAACCCCCATCAGGGGACGCTTCCCCTGAACCCCTGCCAGGGGCCCACTTTCCCTCGGACCCCACAGAGGGGGTACCCCGCCTCTGCACTCCCCCACATGGAAGAGTGTACATACTTATGGGGTGTAAAGTCTTCATGGGTTATAAACACGGTTGAAAAAACACAATACCTATGAATCTGGAAGATAATCAAGCTCCACAACCAACATGGTTCACCAGGCTGGAGCTTGGTGGTAGAAATGGTGGCGCTGGGTTCCACGTCAATGATCTATCTTCCCATTTCTGGTTCTAGCTCCGAGTCATAATCCACATATGATTCAAAGGCTTTCACTTCGGCCACCAGTGAATTCTTTGAGCGACAATCAATAGTGTTATGTCAAGGGCTCTTATGGAAGTCACACCACTTCCCAATATCTTTCTTTGTCTTTCTGGTTTCCTTCTTTGCTTGCAGCTTGGACTGGTTGTCATGATACTGTCCATCTTTGCTCTGTCCTTTGTTCTGTGTGTTGGGGCCTCCCTTTCTTGGCTTTTGTTGTGAGGGGTTCCCTGGCCCAAATTGGCGCGTCTTTTGTTCGAGCTTCTGCTCGATTTTGACGACATATTGGTAGGTTGCACCCAAGGATGAGATGTCTAGAAATTCCATTTCAGTATGGATGTATCTATGTAGAGAACCACGATACTTGAGCACCATATGTTGCTCTGAATCTTTGATACCCAACTTGGTGCACAAGGTATGGAAGATATTTGTGAAATCTGGCACTTCTTGGTCACTTTCTTGCCGCAGTGTGATCCATTTGGTATACAAGTCATCATAACTTACGACAGGGTAGTATTGTTCCTTAATAGAATCCATGAAGGATTCCCCTATGGATGTGACTGTAAATAATGAGGGTTCCTCTATTTTCTTTTGCTCACAGAAAGTTTCCCACCAATCTTTGACATGGGGAACAACTTTGAGGAGCACAAAAGTAATATTTTCTCTATTCGAAAAGTTATTTACAAAAAAATACCCTTCTAGCAGATTCAACCACTTGTATACAACATCTGCGTTTATCTGACCTTCAAAAATAGGAATATCAAAGTTTATTTGTACCTTGAAAGGGGTGGCACCTCCGCTGGAAGAAGATGTGTCGCCTATTGGTAGCCTCCAAAGGATTTGCGTGAAACTATCCATCATCTCGTTCCTCTGTTGCGTGAGGGATTCCTTAATCAATAGTTTGAAAGGATCTCCTGTCCCATCATATTTTTTTTATCCTACCATGAGAGGTCTCTTGGGCGTGCGAGAGATTTTTTCCTCAAGAGAAACAAGCTCAAGACCCAACTCTTTGTACTCCAACCTCGTTGGGGACATGCATTAAGACGACAAGGAGTAGACTGCTCTGATACCACTAATCCATATTTTATGAGAAGAATGAAATGAATACAGATTATTAACAAGTTATTAACAAAAAATAACAGAGATACAGTAAAACTGGTTTTCTATTCAATAATGAAATAAGATGAAACTGTAAAATGCAGTGAAAACATGCTTGCTGGAATGGTGGTGGCTTATCTCTGAGAAGAGATGTGACGGCCGTGCTCATTCGTAAGAAGATAATTACAATGAGGATCTAAAGGAATTTTTAAAATAAGAAAGAATGCAAAAAACCCTAGACATCCAAAAACCTAACCCTAGGAGTTGAAGTGCCAAAAGTCATGTGGGCCCTGTTTGGGTAAGTTAGTACATCAACTTCTCGGGGTCGTAACTTTTGCATATGATCTATGTTTTAGGCGTATGATAGCCTGTTGGAAAGGTATCGTTGAGGAGATTAATTTTAAGCAAAATATTGAAGGAAATTTTATATTTCAAACTTGTTTTCCAAAAAAACATTATTTAGGGTCTCAAAACGGCTCCAGAAGTGAAAACTGCTAAAAATAGTAAATTACCAAAATTGCCAGAAAACTGTTTTGAGCTAGTTGGAAAAAGTGGGTGGCTCAAAAAAGTTATCCATAAATTTTCTACTCAATTGTACACAATGATGACTCATCTGCCACTGTGTTATTATGAAGGATTCTTTGTTGTAAAGGATCATCACATATTCCTATATCTGAGTGTTATAACCCTAAATTCCTCTACACATGCATACCTGACATCTGGCCCTCTTACTTGCTATTTATCCCAAGCTATCACTTAGTTTCTCTTCTTAAAAACCCTATTTTTTAATATGTACACTCCCTGCACCATTACTACCCATGTATGTACGCCTACTGCACCACTTAATCCCGCATACATACGTTAGCTGCACCAGTACAACCTACGTATACTCGCAAAAGTTGAAAAAATTAAAAAGTTGCAAGGAATTCGTTGAGATTACGGGCTATTGGGTAGTTTCCCAACTGATCCACCGCCTATAGCCCATCACCCAACCGAATAACCATCCTTTTGTCATATAAAAGAAGGTGTTTGGGTCTCATTCCACATCTATACATAATAACAATGAAACTCTGCTCGTTTCACATCCCCTCCTTGCCCCAAGAAATTGCAGCCATCTTGTGAGAATTGCCTCATAATTCCCCATTTTTCCCTTTTTCCTCCATCATAAACCCATTCCATTTCCCTAGAGAGAGGTTGAGGGGAGAAATATACACAGAGGCGCACTTGGAGCTTGGTGAAGAGGATCCCGGACCAGGTTCGTGGAGAAGTAGACGAGCTTGTTGTAGGTGATCATTATATTATCAATAAAATAAGTACTTTTCCTGTCCCAAAATATGATGTGTTGAATGTTTTCATTTGATTTATGTTTTATTCTAACATCTAACCCATGATTTATATATGAAATGCATGTTTGCAGTTTCCTGTTTATCTAGGGTTTTAGGGGATTTTTTGGGTGTTTGATTGGTTTTATACCTTTTGAGTTTCTTGTTGAGTCTGCTGAGTCTTTAAGGGATTCTGGTCACTTATTGGTGTCATACCAGTTCTCCTTGCCCTGTCAGTTAGTCAGTTTCATTTATTTTTTCCAAGAAATAAAGAGGTGTACGCGGCTTGCTGTGGGTCAGCACACGTACATACGTGCCTTGCTTTATAAACAACTCAAGTACATACACAGAATGCGTAAGCATCAATAGTGTACCTGTGTCAAGAATCTGTTTTTAAGAAGAGGCAGTCAACCTATTCCCTGATTGAAGTTTTACTTCTCAGGGTTTCTTGACTGAGTCCAGTGTCTCTGTTTTTACAGCCAAAGCCTGGGTTAGATGTCAGTTTGCTTATCTTTTTAAATATTTCTTGTGTTTACTTCAAAAGGGTTTTAGGCGAGTCTTTGAGTCTTTGATCAACCTGTTTAGTGTCTTTAGTGACTCCCTGCGATCCACAGTGGGACAAAGGTCAATTTTAGTCTTGTCTCATCTTTCACTTTTCCCCCTTTCGCTTACTTTAAAGAAAAAAGAAAAAGAATTTATTTCAAGTTTCTTGTTTGAAGCATTTAAAAAAAAAATAGAAAAATATTTTCATTTATTAGTTTGGTAAATTAGGTAGGGTTAAGTTATTTTACTTGAAAGGAAAAAGAGTTCAGTTTTTAAGTTCTTTAACTAATTTCGTAGAATATAAGTAGCTCGTAGTCGAGTGAAATTTCGTTTTAGTTAAAGATCTTGAAAAAGTTAGTTATGAAAAGTTGGTTAAAGAGTTTGTTGCAAATATTTATTGTTAACTAGAAGTATTTTTTATTTTAGTTTTGTTTATTTCTCCTTGTTCGTCTCCCATACACATCACTAGTTTCACTGCCATTTCCTTGAGTTAAAACAAGCCATTTAAAATAAAATATAATTTAAAATAAACTAGACTTTATGCTTGTAGGGTCAATCAACTAGTCTAGGCTAGAGCCTTGAATTAGGTTGGAGAGGAAACTCTTCAAGGCTTATAAACAAACATTGGAGTTAGAGCTAGGGAGTGTAAAAAGTCCAGTGATGTGAAAGTTATCCGGGACCCCCCTCTAACACAGGGGCTAAACACGTGATTGCATGAAGAAAGGTAGTGGATATAACCCCTGCAAATTCAGACCACACAGTGGGGAACACATATTGAGGACTTGTCATGGGATATTGTCAGTTTAATTTTCCTACAGAGCTTCGTGAATCTCAAATTCATTCGAGGTCCTCAGTTGTCTTCCAGACCACTTTCTTTCGATACCCTTGGTAGGTTTCAGACTTGTTGTCTTGCTCATTTCAGTCCACCCGAATGTCGATTATACTTGCCTGATGAATGTTTGTGAGTTGGAAACTTAGTTGCCTTTATTCTAGAGACTTACACAGGTGACTGCGGGGGTATACTGCGGTACCTAGGAAAGACGTTAGGCCATGCTTTGTAGAGTATACCCTGAGGGTGCTTCCATGTTCGATTTTCACTTGCTCCGGTAAGTTTCTCTAGTGTTGGATGGCGTAACTATTCTTCCAACTAGATAGTGTTTTGCTTGGTTTATCTTGTAAGAACTTTTCTAGTGTGTGCTTGTTTTTAAATGTTAGTAAAAGCCTTACTGTGTCATTGATATTTTCACAAGGTGGAATATCAAGAGCTCCGTCGATCGCGAAGACTTCAGGGCCTGCCTTTGGTCACATTAGAGCCACCACTGCCACCGTTACGATGAAGGCTTGACCAACAAGGGACATTTGAAGGGACCAGCCGCAAGAAACTGTGCCCGAGCTAGCTCTAAGAGGAGAACACTCGAATCTAGAGGAACCTACTATTTATGACTTTGGAGTGGAATATCTCGAGCTAAACAACCCTCCGATCACTGAATTGTTGGCACCAATATTGGTACAATTTGTCCCTCCAAGGGTAACACATCACGAGCGTCAGATAGTTTTGCAAGAAGCTATGGAAGCAAATGTTGCTACTTCATCAGGGAGTCCTCACACTCCCTCAATGAATGCCAACACAGGGGGAATTCCACCTCCTAACCCACCTTTGTTGGTCCAGACCAAAATTTTCTCAACCACCTCTACTTCAGGAAGTGGTCTGATTCCGTCAACAACGATGACCACTGCTCCATTCACACAGAGTGCAACAGGCCCTCCGTTTTCATATGGGATGACCGATTTTGATACAAACTCCATCCTTACCTACTCCACCCTACAGACCATGGGTCTGGGGGGAGGGATATTGAATGCTCCCTTGAAATGGTCCATGGGGGGAACCTCAACCTCCTATAACGCTATCCCTTATAGTGGGGGGCTTATGTCTCCTCTGTCCCCCTCGCTCGGTGGTGCTTTCCAGCCACCCGTCGGGCCGAACATGAACTACACCCTGCTTGGAGTAGGAAGTATAAGACCTTCATCTTACACCACGCCAGTGGGATCCATGCCGTTCCCTTTTTTCGATGTGTTTGGTAATAATTATTTTTCATCAACTACCATCTTGGCTGGAAGAAACCCTAGTTTGGACAATAGAATTATGTGCAGGGTACTATTCCTACACAGGGGAAAAACACAGGAGTTTTATCCCCACAAGGACATTGGAATCCTTGGCATTGATCAGTTCCCTCGTCAGGGATTTCAATCGGGGGAAACCCATTCCATGGTCAATGGAACCCCGGGCAAGGCTCTATACCTATGCTCATCAGATCGACAGGGGGAAACCTTTTCCAGAATATTTGGAACACAATGTAGGGATAAATCCCCACCCAACCTTTGACGTCCAATTACGAGAATCAACTGATGATGTCCCAACAAACGCAGTATCCGTACGCTGGTGAAGGCCATGGTGTTTACTAGAACCCTGGCCAACAACCCATTTTTTCCTGGCAACCTAGTGCCAGTAAAAATCAAGGATCCCTTTTTCCTGTACATAGTACCCAGCCCAAGCTACCATTTCTAGAAATGTTACATCTGGAAGACTTTTCAAGGTTTCTTAACGACTCGATTTGTCATGATCCGCGTTGGCCACCCATGTCGACTAAGTTTCCCTTGGATATTTCGAAGTTTGAAGGCAATCCTGGCGAAGACCCAGGTGATCACGTGACAACCTTCCACCTATGGTGCTCACCGAACTCGCTGCGAGATGACTCCGTACATTTGCATCTGTTTCAACGCACTCTCATAGGGGATGCCAAAAAATGGTACATCGAGCTCGACCACTCAATATACTCTTACTTTAGCGATTTGGCGATGGTTTTTTTGAACCATTTCCAACTACTTGTGAGATACGATGCCAACACCGAATTGCAGGCCAACTTTGAGCAGACGAAGGTTGATCATATCTCAGATCACATCCAAGAATGGCAGAACCAAAAGAGATTGATCAAGGTATAAGTCCCACCGACTTTCCTACTAGAGTGGTTCCTGAAGTCTTTGGTACCTTAGTTATCCAAGGACGTTGCAACGTTGGGAGTGTTTTTAGAGGGGGCGATAATGAGATCACAATATCTTGAACTGATATACTCTCAGTCTGGTTTATTCTATGAGATTTTGCTAGATGCACCAGGGTCCATCCTTGACAAGGCCAGACACAAGTCTGGACCACATGCCCATGGTATAGTTGGTTAAACACAAGCGAAGTCCACTGATCAGCTATCAAATCAATTGCAACAATTATCGATACAATAGACAATGACCAGCCAGACCTTCGGTTCAACTTCTCACCCTACCGAAACGTCAGACATACACAGTGTGTAGTCGACGAAACCAAAGGCTAACCAACATCCTGACGAAAACAAAAAAAGTGAAACAAGAAGGGTAAGGGGGATAAGAAACCCAACAAAAATGCTGGTGGGGGCAACACAGAAAAGACAAAGTTGAAATATTTATGTAACCTTTGCATGGAGGACCATCCAACTCACCTGTGCCCTTGGCTTGTGGAGGCCCATAAGTTATTGGCGCAAAAACAACCTACTGTGTTAACGAACCCATTCCCGTATGGAAAAAATATGACTCAAGCCTCTTCGAGCACGGATGGGGACAGTCAGGGACCTCCTCCATCTTCTAGTAACCCCTCACCTGTGAACATTTATATGATGAAAGGTGACACTTACATAGAAACTAGAGCACACAACTACAAAATGTCAGAATTTTCCGAAAAGTGTAAAGAGGCCACAAACTCACCCGTTCCTCTCCAGATTGAGAAGACGATGGGTGAAACAATGACACATCTTGAAATGGGCATTCAAGAAAGCCTCCCATAACCCAAACGCGAGGGACGCCCATAATTACTTTGTGGTGGAGGAATTGTCACAAACCCCTTGCACGATGTCTACTTTGGAGGTCCTCCAGAGCTTCCCTTCGCAGAGAAAATCTCTGTTGTCCACTTTGGGCTCTGCTAAGACTTGTAATTGAGGAACTATCATGCTTTATACGATATAATTGAAACCTCGTCTTCCTTACCACGTTGTGTTTCAGATAGTAGTGGCTCAGCGCATGAAATATTTTACTCGGAATATTTTCCGCATGGTGGTTGATGAGGGTGCCTCGACTTGTGTGATGTCGTTGGTGTGTTGGAAGGCCATTGGCCAAACCATTTTGTCTCCATCACCTAATCTGCTTACTGCTTTCGATGGTCATTCTTTCAGATCACATGGAATCATCCCATGGAAGACCATGTGCGTCGAAGTTGAAGTGATCGATGTGCATCTCGACTACAACCTACTGTTAGGAAGGATTTGGACTTATGCAATGCATGCAGTGGTTGCCACAATTTTTCAGGTCTTGTTGTTTCCACACGAGGGCCAAATCGTAACCATTGACCAGTTGGCCTTCTTCAGGCCTGACTCTTCATTGGGGGCATCCACGGTCTCGATGATTGATAACCCAAATCCCAACGTCATCAATGTAGGGGTTGGTTTGTGCCCACCTCTCATGGGTACTTTCGATTACCCACCTCCTTCTGGCGATGTCAATTTCAAATCGGTTGCCCTTGACCAACCTAGGGCTGAAATTTTTCAAGTGTCATCGTTTTGAACGACTTACTTTAATGATCCATGGACTCTTCCTTCCCCATCAGCCTCGATGGAAGGGACAGGGAATCCTGGCATGGCTATGCCCTTGTCTGTGACAGAAGTTGCGTATAGTATTTTCCAACAAGCTTCATCCGACCTCGATCCAACTCCCACACATGAGTTAGATCCAGTTCTTAAGCCTATTTGGGCTCAAGGTTCCCTCACCAATACAAATTATTTAGACTTGGTATTTCCCTCTGATGAGGTGATTATAGAGGCATTGACCGGTCTAGATAGACCCTCAGATGATCTCCATCACAGATCTTATTTTCTCCCTGAGTTAAGAAGAATAGAGGCAGGTGAATTTGTGTTAACTATGACTGGAGACAGGTCTTGTCTCGTTAATCCTCTAGCTACACACACATTTAATGTCGAGGGTAACATGGAAACTATCACTGAAACGATACCTATTGACATCTCCAAAACCCCCGGTGTCGTGGATAATGTCTTTGTCAGAGAGGATTTCTCCCCCGAGGAGATTCGAATCTATACAGATTTATTTAAGGAATTCCGTGACATTTTTTCTTGGTCTTACGAGGAAATGCCAGGCATTGATCCAAGAATTGTTGAACATGAGATAATGACTTATCTCAACGCCAAGCTGGTTCGAAAAAAGCTTCTTCCAGTGAATCCTTAGAAATCGGAAGCTATCAAGGCTGAACTAGAGAAACTGCTTAAAGCCGGTTTCATCTACCCCATACAGTTGACGCAATGGGTGTCAAATCCCGTTCTGGTTAACAAAAAACATGGTACGATTCACGTGTGTATGGACTTCTGTGAATTGAATAAGGCCTGTCCAAAGGATAATTTCCCCACTCCATTCATTGACTAGATTGTCGATGGATGCACAGGCTGTGAGGTATTTTCTTCATGGATGGTTTTTCAGGATATAAACAAATTCATATAAAACCTGAAGATCAACATAAAACAACTTTTATCTGTCCGTGGGGCACATTTTCTTATCGGAAGATGCCTTTTGGAATGAAGAATGCTGGATCCACTTTTTAGCAGGCCATGTATTTTTCTTTCCACAATCTTAAACATATAGTCAAGTCTTATCTCGATGATATAGCGTCACGATATCGCAAGAGAGATTATCATCCCGCACACCTCCAACTAATATTTGAATGATGTCGCTACTATTAGATTTGCTTGAATCCTAACAAGTGCAACTTCTACGTGACGTTGGGTCATCTTTTAGGTTTCATAGTTTCGACAACAGGGATCATGGTCGATCCTCTTAAGGTTGAGGCGATAGTTCAAATGCCTCCCCCATGCACAGTCCCTCAGCTTCAAAGCTTACAGGGAAAAGCGATCTTTCTTCGGCATTTTATCGCAAACTATGTCGAGATCACTAAAGGGTTCATGCGTTTACTAAAAAAGGGAGTCCCTTTCTTTTGGGATGAAGCCGCTTGTTGACAATTAAAAATTGTCAACGAAGTTTTGCCCGCAAAGTGTTTCTAAAGCCTATTATTATTAAAAATAATAAATAATACTAGTAGGTGGGACCCCCTTGAACTATTGGAGATTGGATTTGTTCATTTTTTATGTTGTGATGATGTGTGACATGACTTACATGGTTGATGAGATCTTGTTGTTATTGGTATGAGTTGATCTTTTGAAGTGTTGATTCTTTATGTTACTACAACCTATGCTATTCATTAATGTCATTCGTTCTTATCGCACTTGCACAACAAACATGTTAGTGAAATTACATGAAAGACAGTTTTAAGAAAGGAAAAAATACTATAAAGTGCAAAGAAAAGGAATCCAATTCTACGTTTTTACTATACTACATGTGAACAATGGGAAGGAAATGAGAAACAATTGAATAATTTAAAGCTATCCTAAACTATACTACATGCATGAGAAGACTTAACGATTATTGTTAAACTCTAGCTAGCAAGTAAATGGACATAACTTTCGATTGGTTGTATGGTTAATAGACATTTGGTATGAAATGTTGATGGTGCATTGGCAAGGTAATAGTGCTATTGGTTATGCGAATGGTTGAATTATATGGGACTTGAATTATGTTATGTCATAAGTCGCACTATTAAATTTTAATATGGTGATGGTTTGGATACATGGTTTGATTAATGGTTGATGAAGAGTGTGTTAGATTGTATTGATGAGTTAATGCATTCTGGGTGGAGGCGACATGCATTTAATGCACATCACCTTTACTCCTCCTGTTAGCTGCCACCCTATTCAGGCTATTGTTCGATCTTGCTGTTGTGGTTATGCTTCAAATTTTTAGCAAGGAGGAAGCGCTCGACCAACTCTCGTCTTAAGGAATTCGATTACAGGTATGTCTATTTTGGCCATTCGTGACTCTGCTTTGGTTACGAAATGATTATTGGCTCAGGTGTATTGGGATATGTTTTCATAAGTGTTGCAACTGTGTGAAATTTGGGTTCTTGGAATGAAGAATGTGTGGTTCTTCCTGTAATATTTTTGAGTTTGTAGGGGTTATTGGTCTTCTTGGGTGATAGCTCTTTGTTATCGTTGCTGGTTTAGTTGGATGGTTTTTGTTTAGTCTTGGGTGGATGGATATCTACGCACATTTGTCACTAAACCCAATCTTTTTCTTTTATGGGGTTGATAGTTGAAGGTCTCCTGTAGAACTATGTTTCATTCACTTGGGCATTGGTTGTTTCCACCACTAAGGGTCACGAAGTGAGTGTTTTGTTCTTAACTCGACCTTGTCTTCACCTCAGTACTATGGTATTTTAAACGAAGAACACGAGGGTTATACCCTGTGTGCATTAAATAGAATTGTCGGGATGAATGAGAGCCTCAACTTTTGTTATGGCCCCCTGTGATGGATTGTTACCTGTCCATGAAAAAATCATCGCTCTCTCTGTGTGCACACCCTTGGCCTCGAATTTTCCACCATTACAAGGAGTTGGCTCTATTCCCTTGGTGTTGGCTACAGAGTAGACCCTTAACCCTCTAGTATGGAGTTTTATAGAGGAGACTGTCATGACTGTCAAGTTGCTACAGGTTATTGTGGTCGATTACTTTGAATACGAGCTTGCCTAGTTGGTCGTATGGCAGTCGCGTTGCTTTGGAATTTAGTTACTAATTCTGTGATAATAATGATAAATCCCTCATCTCCAATTTCACTTTCAAAGTACACAGTCAAACTTCTTATGTTAATAAATTAGTATTGTTAATGGAGAATGCCTCTACCCCGATTTGATTTGATGCATGACTATACGTAGTTGCCACAACTTGATAGGTTGATGGATGTTTTACAACAATGGCCAATTGTTTGGTTGGTACATAGTCACTAACATTGGCACTAATGATTATTTGGATGATTAGTTGGCATTGGTTACAAATGCTTGACGTGCTCATGCATGTTGCGTTGTGTGTATGGTGTTTTGCAAAATGAAATAATGGGCGTGGTAACTATGGTTTTCTTTGGGGACGAATGACTATTGAACTGGATGACTGTAGAGAGTATATACACTACATCCTTATGCTTGTTGATTGTATAATCCTATGTGTGCACATCATAGTCGATCATGGTGTGACTAAATCGAAGCAATATTATATTAAATCGATGTCTCAACGTGATATGTTGAGTTATTACCGTGACTGTGTGTTTGTTGTGTTAAGTGGAAATGTTGCATCGTGGGGTTTTGTTAGCTGTGCACTATGTGGATAGCTTGGTTTTCACACTCACAGATACCCACAGAGTTTTAAGCATGTTTATTTATTACAATCGATCACTTTTTAAAGCAGGCATGTTGTTGATGACAGTCATGTTGGATGGGTGGCCCAACTTTTAAGTTGCATTGAATTGTTTTTTTTTTACAGTGGCAGAACTACATTGCCTAGGAAAATCACCCTGTGCAGAGCTTATGTCTAAATGGTGGATTGTCATTTCAAGCGTGGCAATTTGGTATTGATTATTTTGGTTACTGCCTATACATGTTTAAGGAATATAATTGCATTTAAATGATAGGTCCGATTGCAGTGATAGTGACTACATTGTTAATTTCAAAAATGACTTTTGAAGTATTATTGAGGATTGAAGAAATGCATGGGCAGTGGTTGATTTTGATAGTTTACAGATTGGAAATGGGTATTGTTCGTAAATGGTTATAAAATTCAAAGTATGTGAATGAATGGAACATAAGCTCTTACAAATTGTGTGGGATGCCTACTGCCTTGTGATGGAACTGTGTTGGATATTTGATTATGAAGAGTGAACTAGTTAAATGCACAAAAAATATTATTTGGTCAAATGATTGATGGTTGATGCGTCTCCTTTCGCAGAATGTTTTATGGATCACTGAATTAATTTCATGAATAGTAATCATTCTTCTTACCTTCCATTATTTCACTTTCAACTAATTACAAACCCCGTCACCTCCCATAATCATTGTTTCACTCCCTGTTCTGAGATTGATTACAATGAAGAGAATTTATGTGTTAAAGAAGATGAAGGTGGTAGTGTCTTATGTGGATTGCAGTGGGGTTTTATTGGTTTGATTTACAGTTGATTGTTGTTTTCATTGAGAAATGACCATGTCTTTCCCCTCATTATATCATATTTTCGCTCAATACAACCCCCTCACATATTCCAGAACCATTTTTCACCCTTTGCTCATTGATTAACAATGAAACAATTTGTATGGATTGGATTGCATGAGTCTGATGCATTGCTGAGCCAAATCTATTTCATATTTTTAAAGAGTTTTCATGTATGGTTATTTAAAAGACTATTTTCGAATTGATCACGCATGCAGGATGAGTTTTTTCAGTCAAGGTATCCATGGCCAAGGAAACAAAGGTAGAGGTAATTGGAATCGAGGCCCAAGAAGGCCTAGGTTCTCCATATATTTTGACGTTGATTCACAATATCTTGGCCAAATTTTTCATGCCGAATTCTTCAATTGGATTGGGCAGGGAATAGTCCAACCTAGGCCTAAAAGGCCTCCTTTCTAAGCCTCGCAAGAACTTGGTATCATTGTACCTCCTCATGTCTCATTAAAACCTGAGGTCTCTGAAATTGATGGATGGAAAGAGATTTTCCACCCGATAGTCTCCCAACATCGTGGCTGGCCCAACTTGTCTTTGCCTCTTCCTTCGCCGGTTCACCCCATTGCCCAAGCTGCCCCTGATCACTCACCATTGCAAGCCTCTCATGCTAGCAAGAGATTGAAAACTGAGGCCCACCATGCCCTTGATGAAGGAAAATCCACTGCTGCCCCCTCCTCACCCTCCAATGGCTCTGACAAGTCCTTGTCTTCCCGGATGCATTTGAGGGATGACTGTTCCCACGTGATAAGTGAAATTAGGCCTAAAGGATCTGCACATCCAAAGGAAAATTCAGGAAAATCAAGAGGTGACAACAACAATCAAGGAAGGGTTGCATCACATACTGGGAAATATGGTTTTTGATTTTTTATTATATCTATTGTTTTATGACAAATGACTTCAGGGATCTTTGGACAACAAGTTAATTTGGATATATACGTATTATTTTTGAAATAATTTCAAATTTCATGAGTTTAAATTGCCCAAAAGTGAATATGTTGATGGGAGGCACAAGGAGGTGTGTTTTTCTTAACTAATGGTTATGTTATGATTTTTATGATTGTTATGAACTTAAGGGAGTCACAAGGGGTCCCACCTACTAGTTATTATTTATTTATGACCCTTATGATAATTATTACTCTTCCCCCTAACTAAAGTTAGTTTAGTCTTTTAATTAACTTAACTAATTAATTGGTTCAACTTCTTCAACCAATTCTAATTTGTTAAAAGAAAAAGGAAAGGGAGGAACAAGAGGAGGATAGAAGCAGAAGCATGCTAAGGTTTTCTCTTTGATTTTATGTTGAGATAGTTCAGTTTTAATTCATTCATATATTCATCACAACCTAATTCTCTTTTATGATAGCAGGGTATTATTGTAGACAAAAATATCCAGGGCTGAATCAAGTCATTCAAACACTTTTTTTTAGAGGTGTTGATCTATCTTTGATAGTCTATGTAGACTTGTCTATTTGTGAATTAATTTTCATGACTGATAAAGGATATTGTGCAGAGTCGAGTGGGCAACAATCTGTGGCAAGTTGATCCAACTTTTAGAGTTCATTTTTGGTTTTCTGTTGGAGGTCCTTTTGTATGTTCCATCGGGGATGTCTAAGTTTGACTTTGGTCCAAGATTTATGTATGAGATTTTGTAAAGAAAATGAATCTTTGGTGAATTGGAATGAAATAAAGGATTTCTTTATGTCTCATCTGTCTTGATTATCATCTTGGTGTCTTTTCTTCTGTTCTTACATTTATTTCAGCAACTGTTATATTTAGAAAATTACATAAAAAGTGAATTTCCAGCAAGCTTTTTTGTTGATAAAATACTAGCCTAAGCACTCGTAATTAATACTTGTGAGTTAAGATGTTATTTTTATTGGCTATAAACATAGGGTGATATTCCCGTCTACTTTTCTTTAGCCAAGTAAAGTCTGAAAATGTTTGAGTAAGATCAATTCATATATTTTCCTCAACACCGCTCAGTGGTCTTTCGAAGTGTTGAAACATGCCCTTACGTCTACCCCTCTTCTTCGGCCTCCCAATTATAATAAAGATTTCTTATTATACTTGGTCACTGCAGAGTCGACCATCGGTATGGTCTTGGTTCAAGAGGATGATCTTCTCGAAGAGCATGTGATTTACTACCTAAGATGAGGTCTGGTTGGAACGAAACTCAACTACTCCCATGTTGAGAAGCTTACATTGGCAACAATGCATGTTGTCCAGTGGTTCCATCATTATATCCTGCTTCGCAAGATCACCATCATTGCCATTATGAATCCGTTTCTATATGTGTTGACACGATGAGTCATTGGAGGAAATATTAGAAGATGGATTGTTATCCTATAGGTATTTGACTTGGATTTTGTTTCCGCGAAATCCAAAAAGTCACTGGTCTTTGTGGAACTTATTTCGGAACTTCCGATCAAATCAGGTGATGTTAAACCTGAAGAATCTCCTATTAAAGGCGATCTTTTTCTGATCGCATCTTCGGACCCCTGGTATGGAGATACACTATTATATTTCTAGACTTTGAAGTGCCCCACCTCTGCTTCTTGCGATGAGCGTCGATGAATTTTCTATTAGGCACAAAAATATCTCATACTCAATGACACTTTGTATCATCGAGGTGTAGATTGTGTTCTTCGGTGGTGCCTTATACACAAAGAAGTGGAACTCGTTCTTAATGACTGACACACTGGAGCATGTTGTGGTCATTTGTTTGGGTTGGCAACAACCCAAAATATTCTATGATCTGGTTACTTTTGGTTGACGTTAATCAAGGATTGCTTTGAATCGGTCAAGAAGTGCCACTCATGTTAGATCTTCTCTTGGAAGATGAGGGCACATCCTTCTCCCATGTTTCCCGTCATTACTGTTGGTCCCTTCACCAAGTGGGGGATTGATTTTACTACATTCCACCCAACTTCAGCTGGGGGGCATCGTTATATCATCGTAGCGATAGACTACTTCACAAAGTGGGTTGAGGCTATGCCACCATTTAATAATGGAGAGACCGCAACTCTCTTTATTTTTAACCAGATAGTAGCAAGGTTTGACATCTCGAAGGAGATTTTCATTGACCATGGAAGTTACTTTCAGAACAAAATGATGTCCGAGTTAACATCAAATCTTGGGTTGAGGCGAGAGCATTCATCACCCTACTGCCCACACACAAATTTTCAGGTGGAGGTTGTAAATAAGTCTCTTAAAAATATTCTACATCGAACAATCATTTCTACCAAGTCCAATTGGAATTTGATGTTGTACTCGACATTATGGGCCTACCGAACATCTATAAAGACTGCCACCAGTTTCTCACCTTTTCAAATCGTTTACGGGCTGGAAGAAGTCTTGCCTATAGAGTGCCAGATCCCATCTCTAAAGTTGGTAGTAGAGTTATTTCCAAACACTTCACTGCTTGAGGAACACTTATTATATCTCGAGTAGCTCGATGAGAAATGTCATGATGCAGCCTTGGCCAACGAGGTTCACAAGCAACGAGTCAAGTGTCAATATGATCGGTCTGTTTGTCCTCAGATTTTCTTCGAAGGTGACCTTGTCCTAGTCTATGACCAAGATAAGGATCCCTTGGGAGTAGGAAAGTTCAAACCCATGTGGTTCAGACCTTTCATTGTGAAAAAGGTCTTAAAGAAGGGCGCTTATCATCTGGTTGACTTTGAGGGAAATTCTTTGGCGGAGCCTAGAAATGGACTCTACCTCAAGAAGTATTACTCGTAGGTTGGTCTCCTGGGTGACTTCTTGTACATATGTATAGTTATTATACAATTAGTTTTTGTCTTTTTGTTTTATGGATGTGTCGTTATTTATGTCATCTTTTTCACTGTGGCATATGTCAAGTGAATCAGAGTTGTTTTTTGGGTTCGCGGATGGCACTAACCATCACACTCGGAGGTTTGCTTCCGTAGCTTGGGTGATTTTCACAACTCAAGTCCAGTTGTTATCTTCCATAGGTATTTGTCTAGGTGACGCTACAAACAATGTCGCCGAGTACAAAACAGTGATAGAGTTTCTTCGTGACACTTTGTCACATGGTATCTCTCACCTCCGGGTCTACTTAGATGCTCAATTGGTTGTGTCCCAGTTAAATGGGGTTTACCGCATTTATGATCCTACTTTACACCAACAATTGCTTATGGTACATCTCTTAGAATGTTACTTTGATTACATTACGTATATCCATGTTCCTAGGAGATTAAATCAAATGACAGATACTTCAGCTAATCAAGTATTAGATTGGCATGTTGCACACACATAAAAAGAAGCACACACATACACATGTACATACATTTGTAAATAAATGTAATCCATAAGAAATAAATATGTAAATACATATATATATCAAAAAGTGTTAGAGTACATCGGTTGGCGCGAACGCCTAAAAAATATATATCAGGTCTACATCACGGGGCTTATGCCCTAAAAAATATACAAAAATAATGTCATCGACACATAAGAGGTCCATCCTATCTAAGAACAGGTCTTGTTGGACCTTCCATAGTGAAAAATGGTGTTTTCCAAACGCTAGAAGAGTTGGACCCAGGTCCATGGCTTCCCAACTACATGAGGCTGCATCAATGGTGAGAGAACCTCGATCTCGACCATGGGAGCGACACAAGTGAGCACAGTGAGGTTACGCTCCACCTGTCTCAATACTCTCTCAGCCTACCCGACTGGAGGTCCCTCTATGGCTGTTGGTCCTACGGTTGCTGTTGGTATTGCCTCTGGTCGAGGACCCTGCCTAGTCCTCGAGAAGTCTGTCGGGCGCACAGGTCCCACATATGTACATAACAGATACATAGTTTTCAAATACTCTGATGCATCCAAAAAATGATATATATATATATATATATATATATATATATATATATATATATATATATATAAGAAACTAAAAATTAAATAACTTTAAAAAAAACACATACCCATCTCTCCTCGCTCCTCTCCAGGAGGTACGGGAATGTCTGTATCCCTAGAAAATTTGATCCCGGCGTAGGGGTAGTCCTCTATCGATGGAATCTTTTGTACCCACCAATCAAAAAATTTATCATCGAGGGTCTCTATGGTCCTTCCTCCCCTCTGTTGTGGCAACAATGCTGCCAACCTACACACTACTGGTAAGGAGGCCACATGCCCCCGTACTGTCTCTCATGGACTCATGCTGGGTACCATCTTAAATATGAACGAGCACAAAATGGTACCAAACCCGAAGTTCTTGTTACTCCACCCTCGACACTCTATAAGCTGCCTCTTCATGCAATCAAGCATGGTCGTGCTCCACTCATATATTCATGCATTTAGGCACTGCATTGCACAATACATGTGCACCTGGGAAGCTTGGTGTAGGGCCACGAATCCAGTGATCCACCTAATAAGAAAAATGATCACCTTTAGATATAGTTTGGTGATATTATGGATGGGAACCTGAGAACCTACTTTCTTAGTGCCAGCCTCACAATGCATTCTGATGAGTTCAACGATGTTGAAGGGCCTAGGGGGAAATGTACGTAGGTTGAATGGTTCCCCTCTCCTCGAGAGGCCAATCAAGAAATATATGTCCTCAGTTGTTGGAGTCAATGACTACCCCTCAAGCATAAACTCCTCTACTTTACGATGCCAATAATCCACCAAGGCATTCAACAGCCTGGGTTGTCCCCTCATGAATGGACACCGGTAGAACTTCCATAACCCACATTGTTTCAATTTGGTGATAACATCAGAGTCGTCAACGACCAAGATATCGATCTCCTTTCATTCCCTCTCCCTCTAGTGGACATGCATCCTGTTACATGACAAGTTCAAGGGGGGAGTTATCTTTTGCATATTCATTTTTTCTATGCTTTTGAGGGTGTACGCGGGTTGTCATCGACACAGTCATGTATGCACGTGGGAATATTGTTTTCTTCCCATGGGCATACACGGGGTGTCCTTAGACAACCCACGTACACATAGGGCCACCCTTTTTTAGGAAGGAACACCCCCCAAAAAAACTAAAAGAAATGCTAAAATGATGAATGGAAATGCAAGAGGGATGAGTTTATACTTACTTGGTCTGAGTGTAAGTTCATTTCGTCCTCTGAAGCTCCTGGAATAAACTCTTTTAGAAAAGGGGTATTTTTTACCTTTTGGTTAATTTTCAAATTGCAATGGTGAAAATGAGTTGTCAGCTTCTATTTATAGACTTATTTGGCCCTTTTTGCCACTTTTTTGAACCCTTTTGTTGTTTTTTATGGCTTGAAAATTGTTTAATTCGGTTCTTGAGTTTCTTATTGGATGTTACGATACACTTCGCCTTTTGGTTTGGTATATTTTTGGGAGATGGGTCACTTTTAAAGGTCCTTTGGTAAAATTCATTTTTTCCAACCTTTTGCATATAAGTTAGGATTCCACCTGCACTTTCTGCATCTTGTTGTTTTCATATTTTCCATAGGATCGATCCCACCAAAGTGCGACACCGAACTATCATTGCTTCTTTAGAAGTGTCGTAATTAGGTGGTAGAGCCTACCTTTTCATGGATTCCCTAGGTAGATCCTTGTTTCATTTTTGGCATCCATGATGTCTCCTACGAATTTAGGCTCGGGAGTCCTTTTAGTCCTATCATGATTACAATATTGAGCCTCATTCATTTGATGCACCATCACCTTTTGCCTCACCCTCGGGACTCCCAAAAATGAGCATGCTTTGTTTTCTTTCAAGCTCGCTTTGAAATCTGAAAGAAACATTCGATGAGACTACATTTATGCTTTTCAATCTTGTCTAGATTAACTGAGAAAAGTAACCTCTTGGAGTCTTCTTTAATCCCTTTTTAGACTCTCAAAATATGAAAATATTGCTGAGCGATCTTGTTGTCCTTCACGCTTGCCAAACTAAAACTCAAAGGCACGTCTTTCTGATGGTAGTTTACCCCTTTTTCGGTCTGGATGGTCAATTTTATGAACAAAGGTATAATATAGGAAATTCGGTTTGCTAGAAGATTATTCTCAGGTATAAGTTTAACCCTTTTTCGAGCCCGAGGGACTAAATTTACAAAAAAGGAACCCCCACAAAGTCCATAGTTAAGCTCTTTTCAAACTCCCTAAAATTGAAAACATTGCCGAGTGAACTTGTTCTTTCACACTCATTAAATTGGCCCAGAAGAACATCTCCTATGGAGTCCATAGTTAAGCTCTTTTCAAACTCCTTAAAATTGAAAAGATCGTCGAGTGACCTTGTTCCTTCATGCTCGTTAAAATTGGCATAGAAGAACATCTACTGGCATGAGTTTACCCCTTTTTTTGGCTTGTAGATTAAGGAGAAAAAAGGTACACCTCGGGAGATTCGTCTCGCTGAGAGAGTTCTCCTCGGTAAATTTTATACTTTTTTGGGCTAAGGAGACTAAATATAGAAAAAGGTAGTGAGTCCATAGTTAAACTCTTTTCAGACTCCTTAAAATTGAAAATATTTCCTAGTGATATTGTCCATGTCACACTTGTTAAAATGGTTTCAAATATACGTCTTTTCAATGCTAGTTTATCCCTTTTTCGAACCGACTGGACTATTTCCGAAAAAGGTAACCCAGTGGAGTCTTCTTTTACCTTTTTTCAGACTCTCTAAACGTGAATAAACTACCGAGCTTACCTTCTATGGGCTCGTTAAAATTACATTGAAGGGGGTTTCATTGTGTCTTGCTAATCACGTTTGCATCTCTGCATATTTGGCCTAATGCCAGCTCCATGTTACTCTCAACTGAACCTTTGAAGCATGCCTTATACGCAAGCCTTGTAGCACTTTGCCTTTGCAACCTGGCACCTTGACCCATAGAGGAATTTTGCCCGAGTGTCCTTTTCCTGCACATGTCTTCTTGCTATGAGAATTAGTGTGTTCCTTGCGCTTGGAACTAGTATGCTTGTGGCCCTTGTTCCTCCTTTGTAATGTAGCATTCTTTTATTCTTTTTCAATCTCTTTAAAAATATTGAAAAAGACAAAAAAAAAAAAAAAAAANTAATATGACCTTAGGAAGTTTTTATTGCTACATAGAGCTATGTCCTCCTCCATTTGGTTATTTTTCCAAACACATGCAGAGTTTGCATTGCCTCCTGCATCGTGAACTTATGTCAATGTCATGCTGCCTGAGTCTGATCATCTATCATGCTATTGTCCAAGGTAAGTTTCACCCAACCCGAGTCATCCTTTCTGTAGTTTGTCTCTTGAACTCATGCCCGACCATCCCAAAAGTCCAATCAAGTCCTTGTTCGAAATCAATGAATTTCTCTGCCTGATCATCGAGATCCTCTTATCTTTTCCTGACGAGCCGTCAAAGACCTTTAGGTAGTGCAATCATACACTCACATTGTACTCCTACCCGAGTTTTGAATATTTTGAATTTGTTGCTCAAGCTCTGAAGACCTCATCTCCAACCATCAGGCGTTATTGGCTTCTTGAAGATGGATACTATATTTTTATATCTTTGATTTTGAAATGTAGATCCGTTGTGTATTTTTTGTGGCTACACTTTATATAGTTATATGACATGGATTTGCCGTGTATTTTATTATAAGACATGATTTATTTCATCCCGAGCATGGGTATGCCTTCCTCAGAGAGACAATTGTTATTTTTGCAGATGGCACCTCTCGAACTCTGGTCCCGAGCTCACTCATTTCGTACATTGGTGAATATTTTGTAATGTATGTCAACCATCACAGGCTATTCTGACCTCACACATTAGGGGGCATATGTTATAAACCTAAATTTCTTTACAAATGCATACTTTCCATTTGACCCTCTTACTTGCTATTTTTTCCAAGCCATCACTGAGTTGCTCTTCTTAAAAACCCTATTTTCGAATATGTGCACACCCTGAACCATTAATGTCTGTGTATGCATGCCTTCTACACCACTACAACCTATGTATGTATGCTAGCTACACCACTACAACCCGCGTATACTCGCAAAATTTGCAAAAATTAAAAATTTTCAAGGAATTCGTTGAGATTTCGGGGTATTGGGTAGTTTCCCAACTGATCGACCGCCTATAGCTCTTCACCCAACCCAATAACCATCATTTTTTCATATAAAAGGAGGTTTCTGGGTCTCATTCCACATCTAGACATAATAACAGTGAAACTATGTCCGTTTCACATCCCCTCCTTGCCCCAAGAAATTGCATCCATCTAGTGAGAATCGCCTCAGAATTCCCCATTTTTCCCTTTTTCCTCCATCATAAACCGATTCCATTTCCCTATAGAGAGGTTGAGAGGAGAAAGATACGTGGAGGCACACTTGGAGCTTGGTGAAGAGGAGCCCAGACCTGGTTTGTGGAGCAGTAGCCGACCTTGTTGTAAGTGATCATTGTATTATCAATAAAATAAGTACTTTTCCTGTCCCAAAATATGATGTGTCGAATGTTTGCATTTGATTTATGTTTTATTCTAACATATAACCCATGATTTATATATGAAATTCATGTTTGTAGTTTCCTGTTTATCTGTTTGTGAATGCAGGTCAACCTTGGGAGGAGTCTTGCAATCAGCAAAGCTATCAAGCATGAGAAGATCGTCACCAGACGTGGAGTAAAAGGTATAGTTACTTGATCCTTCTCACTTTGTCTTTCATGCATAAGTCCAGGGTATGTTTGGGGTATTTAGAGAAGTATGCGACTTTTAAAAGGTTATTGATCTTCCTACATTGTAAACCCTAGTGTAGCCATAGGGGGTTTTCCTGCTAGCACTGAGATTGAATCAAATATGGTCACTGATCTACAATACATCCTTCAACCTATAATGAATATATCTCTGCCTAGAAAGTGTGTCAATGATATTCCTTTGCTATCTGCATGGGAACACTGCTTCTYAAACGATCAATATGCCATTATGTACTTCTACTATTTGACTGCCGTGAATTTGTTTCTGMAAACACTTCAAACTTCTCAATGGATGGTTCTATGATCTATAGTAGCTACTACACTGACTCCCCTTGTTCAATATTCATATTTACTGGGAGTCTCCAAGATGGATGGCTCAAAACAATGGAGGAATCTTCCCTAATGTGGATTAATCTTCCTCTTCRTCTCTAGACTAATCATCTCTCTGAAMTATGAATTCYTCCTTTTTTCTTTTGGATTCATTATGATATTACACTACAATTTTTAAGAGTACAATTTCTTGTTCTTGATCTTTATTCACCTTCTTTTATTTTCTTTTTTCGCACTACTTAAGATTTTTTGATCTCTGGGACTTGTTCAACATTCACCTGCTCTTCTTGTTTTTAATTTCTTCTTCAAAAATTCTTGTATCTGATATCTTCTTTTTTTCCTATAGATTTGTCCTGATATCAAACTTTTTCCAATCCTGAGAGTATGAATTTTAGGTTTCCTTCATCCATATTTTATTCCCTTTCCTGTTCTTGTTTTCTTTTCCAAATCTTCTTACATTTGATATCAATGTTCCTTTTCATATAAGTATCCATCATGATTCTACAATCACGAGCTATATGTCCATAGTTATGTCATTTGTAACATTCAATGTTATGTGGGGCCTCTTAGCACTGAGAGTCACCCTCATATTGCAAGAGGATAAGCCCAGTACCCATCAAAATGTTTGTGGAGGTAGGTTTATGAGTGGATGTCAAATGGACAAAGCTCAGTATAAGAATGTTTTAACACAGAAACTGGACAAGCGATGCATAAGGAAATGAGGTCCYCATTAACTTTAGTCAATGGTTAAGGATAAAGGTGAGCAGAAGGAAGACTTAGTGAGAAATGTGAACAAGTCTTCCATGAGCATCCGACCTTCAAACAACTTGGTGAATAAAAAATCAGGCACAAGAGCAYTCTTTAACTCAAGTTTAAGATACTAAAATATATCACAACARTATTATAATCAAACCTCCATTACAATACAAATACAATAACTCGTCTGGATCATCCATGCATGAGCATTTCAGCATAAGAGGAAACAAGACAATGAAAGAGAATAYTGAAACATGTCAAAGAAACATTATAATCAAACCTCCATTACAATACAACTATAACAACTCATCTGGATCATCCATGCACGAGTGCTTCAACACAAAAGTAAACAAGATGATGAAATAAGCTGATTTCTATTAATGAGAAACTCTCAAGTCTCATACATAACCAAAGAACAACTCTGGTATCAAAATATTACAAAATAGGGAGATTTTCTCAACCATTCGTAGACCATAATAAAATCTTGAATTGATCTATTTATACTTAGATCAATGAACAACCGCTAGGAGAGTCATATGGCCATCCCATCCAAGGATTTTCATCTATGCATCCTTCTGTTAGACTGTGCATGTTTCCTCCTATTAGACACAAGCTCATATTAGTATGGGCCTACAAGACAAAACCATCCATCGTGGTACCTCAGGATGACAGGTCTGTCTCCTCAGCCATAGCTTCCATGCTTCCTATTTATGGACTGAGATGAGGTTTCAACTACCAGTCCTTGTTCATTAACTAAATCGTCCTCGGGATCATAGCATGACTAGRCGATTAGTGGGAGACCAGGTGTTGTTGTTGGATATGACATTATACACACACATGATTTCAGGGCCGTCGAAAGCGGTTTGGACCCACACCGCTTTCGAGCCCAAAATGCACCATCTTTTGCCATGTGGCCTCCCTGCAATACTGCGGTTTGGATTTTGTCCAACCTTTGGATTTTAACGCCCGTGCAACATGTGGTGCCGAAATGATTGGTGGTCATTGATCTGATCGTGATCTGTGATCTAGGCACGCCGACTATTTTAGTGCCCACACCAAAGCTTTATCCGCCTACCAACTATGAAATCCTTCCAACTTCGTTTAGAGATGACACTAATGAAATGCACAGGGGATCTCCGCCGTGGCAAACTACACCCGCATGTCCGCCTGTGCTCATGGATGTCACCTGCGACCTTGAACAACTTCATGTGATAACATTGGATCCATAGGGGATGGCATTCTCCCTATGAGCTACCAAGAACAAGCAATCTCAGCACCTTAGATTTTGGGTCATGGGGTCACTCATCCAAACAGAAATCAAAAGAGAAAGTGGTATTTACAATGGATGGAAAGCCAATCATGGCTTAAGAAAAATATTTTTTCAGAAATTTCCCATTGATATAGCCACCAAAAACTTTGGAATCCTCTAAGCTCTGCAAATTATAGGTGTTATTTGAAAATACCTCAGAAATATTGAAAGGAAAAATCCATAAGGCTTCAAATTTACCATGTTTTCCTTTGTCTTGCTTGGGTGCATCCCACTTGAGCACTAGATCACCCAACTGAAAATTTTCCTTGCTTACCTTCTTGTCAAAGGCTCATTTTATCTTCTGTTGATGGTCTTAAGCTTTATCATGTAGCTACTCCCTAGCATGTTTTACTTCTACCAGCTATTGTATCCTCCTGACCATATCATTGGGTTCTGCTTGGTAGTCCTGGAGGAATGTTTCCATAGGCAAGGAAAGATGAGTGGGAAATATATCCTCAATCCCATACACGAGCTGAAAAGGGGAAACTCCAAGTGACCTCTTTGTTGTAACTCTATCATCCCATAATGAAAATTTCATCTTTGAGTCCCATGATTTCTTGTTGTCTTCTAACATTTCTTGATGATCTTTATGAGGTTCTTGTTAGAGGACTCTGCCAAAACATTTCCTTGGGGGTAGTAAGGAGTATAATTGACTAATGTAATCTCATACTGTTCATAGAACTTGATCAATGGTTTAGCTTTGAAGGAGGCAACATTGTCTGTAACAATCCTTCTTGGACAACAAAATATGGACATGATATCCTCAATAAAGCTAATGATTACCTTGTGGGAGGAACTTCTTGTAGGAATGGCTTCTATCCAATTGGTGAAATAATCAACGACAGTCAAAATCCACCTGTGCTAACCACTTGAGGCTGGGTGGATTTCCCAATAAATTCAAGACCTGTTGAAAAGGTCCATAAACCACCACAGGTTTCAAAGGCAAATATTTGAGCTGCCACTTTCTAGAATTTTTTTGGCATTTTCTACAATCTCTAATCTTTGCAAAGACATTAGTAAAAAGGCTAGGCTAGAAATACCCAACTCTGAGGATCTTATAAACTGTGGTCGTCCAAAAATGATGGCCCCCACATAAGATTTCATGAAAATCAGTTATGGCCCTTTGGGCCTCCTGTGGATCTAGACATCTCAAAAGAACTCCAAGAGGATCTTTCCAATACAAAACCTGATCAGGCTGGATCAATATCTCTTTTACTGAGGCTGAAGGGACATATGCAACAATCTTTGAATGTAGAACATATATTCTGAAATCTTTGAGGGCTTTGACCAAAGCATATGCTTGCTTCTCCATGATATCATATCTCATTTCTGCATCCCTAAATGCTTTGCCGAAAAAGGAAATAGGATGTTCTAACCCTTCTGTATTTTTCTGTAGCAAAACAACATCCACTGTGTCAAATGAGGGAAAGGAAAATATTAGAAATTCCTTAGAATAGTCAGGGATGATGAGCACATGTGCTTTAGTCAAAGCCCTTTTTCTCTGATCAAAAGATTCTCGAGCCTCAGAAGTCCATTTCACCTCATTTCCCTTTTTGAGCATGGATGCAATGTACTTCACTAATTCAACAAAGTTAGAGATGAACCTTATTAGAAAATTGTTCTTACCCAGGAAAGACTGAACCTCCTTCTTTGATCTAGGAAAAGATAAGGTCTAGATGGCCTCTATTCTACTTGAATCAATTCTTATCTCTTCCGTTGACACAATGTGCCCCAATAATTTATCTTCCTTCATAGCAAACAAATATTTCTTAGGATTAAGAGAGAGACCAAACCTTGTGCACTTTAGGAAGGCCTTCTTCAAATGATGACAGTTCTCTTTGTCAGATTTTGAGAACACTGTAATGTCATCCAGATAGATGACTACAAATTTGTCCTTCTCTCCAATGAAATCAATGTCCATGGATCATTGGAAGGTTTCTCCTGCATTCATCAATCCAAAGGGCATTTTAGCATACATGAATGTGCCCCAAGGAGTAGTGAAGGTTGTATTCTCTCTATCTTCATGCAGGAAAGAGATATGATTGTAGTCAGGGGATCCATCAATCATAAACATTCTAGATGAACCAGTCACTCTCTACAAAATGTGCTCCATCTTTGGAAAGGGGTAGTTCTCATTTTTGGAGCTCCTATTCAAATTCCTGAAATCAACACACAACCTGGTTTCCCCATTTCTCTTCCTCACAGGCACCAAGTTAGCCACCCATTCTGAATATCTCAAAGGAATGATGATTTGGGCATCCAACAACTTTTTCACTTCTTTTTCCATAATAGGCAACATCATGGGATTTATCTGTTTGCGTTTCTGCCTAAAAGGCTTGGCCTCCTCTTTCAAAGGGATCTTATGTTCAATGATGTTTGTATCATATGTTATTAAATCTTCATATTTCTAGGAAAACACATCAGCAAAATCTTTTAAAATCTTGACATATTCAACCCGTTGTTCCTTTGACAAATTGTTAGACAATTTGACATACTTTGGATTCTCTTCTGTTCCTAAATTTCATTCTGTCACATCAGCATTTTCAATTGAACCTTTAATATTTATAGCCACATAATTCATATCAAACAACCTCTCCAAAGGGACAAGTCCCTTTGGAATATGGTTATTGGGTAACTAAACAATATGATGGTCAACAATTTTATTTAGGAAAATATTAGCATTGGGGCTTTCTTCAGTATCCTGATCTTGATCAATATGTGAGGAAAAAAATTCATCCACAGTCTCAAGAAATATTTTTATCTCAAGATCATCCTCAAAAACCTTCCAATGTATGACATTGTCAGGAATAGAGGGTCTATACTTTAATTCCACATCATACTTGAGTTTGAGGGGAAAAGGAACCCTGAACTTACTTTATGAAACAACCATTGAATCTGCCATAGTGTTCTCCTCTCTTGGAACAAATGAGACATTAAAATCCAAGAAAAAACTATCAACAAGATCCCATAATTCGTTTTTGTAGGCCCTCAACCTGGGGTGCTTAGCTTGATACAGATTTTTGACTTGATGAACAATCAACTCAACATCTTCAAACACTGCTATCTCTTCAATATTCATGTCTTTGGCAGCTCTCAAACCCAAAACAAGAGCCTCATATTCCGCCACATTGTTTGTTGTTTCAAATTCAAGTTTGTAATATAGAGATATGGTCTCTTGGGTAGGGGAAATAAAGACTACGCCAACACCAACACTCTCTCTAGAAGAAGATCCATCAAAAAACATCTTCCAAACAGAGGTATTGGGAGGAGGATCTTCACAAGAGGTAATAGGTTGCTTTCTGATTTCAATAAGTGTTTGACGAGCATTAGTGAGCTGTAACATACTGGTTCCTAAATCAATATCAAATAAAAAAATGGGGTGGTTGGTAGGATTTGATTCATCACTGATAATGTAAGCAAGTTGTGCTTCCCTATAAAGCCTTACATGTTCCCCCCAAACACAGGAATGGTGGCATATGAAATTTCCCCCTACACTTTTGATCCAAGATCTAGACAAGAACATCCCAAAATTAGGGGGGACATCATCCACCACAATATCCATGACCACACTTTTCATTATCAATTGGAACAAGGAAACAACCAGGTCTTTAATAACCCCAAGACACTTCACCTTCCTGGAATCAAATGGGTATAGGTCATGGTAGGTTTTTGTAACTTCCAACCCAAGCTCATCCATGACAGTATTAGGCATGAGGTTATGGGATGCCCCTGAATCCATCAAGCAGTTATGCAACACTTTATCATGAATGTTTAATGAGGTACAGAAAGGAGGGGAGGAGTCATCCCTATCCTCTACCAAAGGTCCTAGTATGAAAACTATTTTTTCATATTGGAGGTTGACTGAATTTGTGGGATAATATGAAGGTTCATGATGCATCATTTTGGAAAGGTACCTTTTGAAATCCTCATTCTTAACTAGCTCCAAAAAAGGTACATGGATTTTAATATTTTGAATCTCATTCTCAAAACTAAAAGAGGAGGGAGGCTTCAAAATCTCCTTAAATTTTGGGGTAGGGATTTTAACCACTGCCTGGGGATTTTGTGCCTCTTTTTATTTACTGCTAGCTGCCACACCCTTAATAGGATTCTCTATTCTAGTAGGTTGATCAGGAATGCCAGTCTTTCCCTCTTTCTTCTTAGACCTTAGGTTGTATCTGTTTGGATTGCCACTGGTCCTTTCCCCTTTGCTCAACTCATTTAGTTGGATATCCATGAGAAAATATTCATATGCAGATTGGGTTAAATGAGGAGATGAAGAGGTGTCACTGTAATGTCCCCACTTTGGGACATTATTATATTACAGAGTGTTATGATGACTAGAGTTACCAGATGGAGGTTATAGTGAGTACATGGGATATTGAGGGGTATTTTGGGATCCGACTTACATAGCTCATATTATTTCATCATTATGACCCATTCCACACAGCCTGGATTTGGTTCCATTGCATTCCGATGATTTCCGTGATTTTGAGTTATTGTGGGCTATATGTTAATTAAAATCACTAAGGAGGTCATATTGGGAATAATACTTGGAGGAACCTCTTAGTGTAATAGCTCATTGGAATCAGGAGGAATAACACTACAGGAAAGGATGTTGAGAAGTGACTTTCAGTGGCTAGGGAAGCCACAAGGAGGAATAAACTACTTTTTCGAGGTAAAATGGTTAATTAATTAATTAAAGTGATTTAATTAATTAATTAATAATTAAATAAAGTAAAAGTCACTTGGAGAGACAAGGTGAGCAGGGAGGATAAAAGAGAGACAATGACCTCTATTCTCTCATTATGTTGTTAATCATTTTGATATCTGGCTTCTTGCTAGTGAGCCCATGCACTTGGGGGTTTTGACTTAACAAACCCTAGAGATCATCTCGGTGGTGAAATATCCCACTCAACCTAGTCCAAGCTTGGTCATAGAGGTGAAATATTCCTCCCTCACCATTCTACATCATATCTATTCCATTACAGAGGGTTTCTACATTAGTCACAGGCTTAGAGGGAGCTAGGTTGCAGCTTCAGGGGGTTTCCAACAGGATGACACACCACCTTGAGGAGATTAGCATTATCCAGGCAGAGGAGAAGGACTCTGAGGAAAATCACTTCTGGGTATTTTTTGTAAGGCCTAGGACACCTTTCCTCGCCCTTTCCAAAGGATGTTTATTTGTCATATTATTTATTGGAGCTCAACACAGGTTCAGAGAGAGGAGGGCACACCACAGATTGAGGATCCTATCTTTGGAGGGTCAGTTCTTCATTTTTCAGCCCGAGAATTTTCCAGGAGTTTTCCCTTGACCCGATATATAATTCCATGTATTTTGAGAGCATCTAGATATCTCTAGGATAGAGGTCGAATTATTGGTCTTCTACAGCCAGGAGGGCGCATTGCAGATAGGGGATTCAGTCATCTGGGGGGTCAGATCTCCATCATTCATCCCGAGACTCTGCCAAGGGGTTTCCTTTGGCCCGATCTACAGTTTGGCACCTTTCTCAGGGTATTTGGCAGCTTATTACTTGGAGGCTAAATTTTAGGTTTGCTTCAGTCAGTGAGGGGTGCATTGTGCTAGGAAGATATTCATATTTCAATTGGGTTATGAGTTGGTTCATCTGGGTTTTTGATCTATATCTTGGTGAGGATTTTGGAAGCCTAGATATTGTTCTATATTGTATTTTGGAGGCCATACACTATACTATCTTATATGTATTCTAGATATGTTCCATTTTGTATTAGGACCACCATTGTTATGAATAAAATCAGATCTGAGGTATTTTTGGCTATTCCTTGTGTTTTGGACCTGCATCTTGTTGAGGTATGTTCCATTTCCATATCTATTTTGATTATTGCTGAAAACACACATCAAACCCATCAGTATAATCCCCAGCGCAACTTAAAATACCAAATCAACAAAGTGTTTGATGAAATGCCACAACAAAAAAAGATTTAAAAATCACATGAAAAACGCAATGTCCTTGGCGTATTGTCTTGGGAACATTACAGTGGTATGAGAGCATTGATCCTCCCAACCAATGGGGATTAGCGCATGCATCCAGAGATTAGAATCCTTCCAGCCTGAAGGGTCTTCCATAGGGAGAAATGGATAAACAAGAATGGGATCTAGCCCTACGTGAATTGATAGAAGACACACAAAAGACTGTAGCACTATGTACACAAATGTAAGAGAGAGCATCACTACCAACTAGTATATGGAAGGAAGGACAGAACATTCTTACACCCATTAGGAGCAGGAAACTTTGCTACAGTTGCAAGGTGGCTTGAGAACCAGATCATAGATGTAGGGGTAAAGGTAAGAAACACATTATTGAGGTGCACTATGACGATGAGGATGAGGAGATGCATGAGGATGCAACCATAGATTCATATTTAGAGCAGTTTGAGGAGGATAGTGACCCTTTCATATTGGAGGGAAAATGGGATGGACAGGTTGATAACACCTGTGCTTCAACTGTCATATCACATAGTGTTACTGACCTTACACTTCAACAGAGTGGTGACACTAGTGGGGATTCACACGTGTTAACACCTAGACCTGATGAGCTTCCTATGATGACTGTCACACATTTTTCATATTTTCAGACACCCATGATAGCCACGACACATGAGTATATCAATGGAATTTCATATATGATGGAGGATCCGTGTGTGAGGGATGCACAGTAGGGACATATGGATCCATAGACCCGGGAGGAGAGAAATGACGCGTAGGTAGTTGACCTTACACATACATATCAATATGAGGAGAGTGAGTCACTTATTTTGGAGACTCCATTGTTTTATGATGTTGCGGATACTGACAGTTTAACAAAACATTTACTTCTAGGAACGATCGACAGTGATGTGGATGCACTGCTTATTGGTCGGGATGGCCATAGTACATGTTTGGACACATCTGTATGGGACCCAGGTGAAAATGATAGTAGTAAGGTGAGTGAATAGGAGGATACAACTGCTCATACAGGATATAATATGATTCAAAGGGAGCTAGCAATTGGTAATGATGTGCAATCACATACAAGAGGACCTAGTAGCACAGTGGACAGGGGGAAATTTAGTGCCTTATCTTTTCTAGAGAGTGTTGTTGGGGATTCTAGGGATCACACTAGTAGTGAGGGGCATGAGTTAGCACCTCAATAGGACTATGATCAGGAGTCCCAATACTTGGCAGGACAATTGAGAGTCAGTGAGGACATGATCAGGGAAGCCAATAGGCACATTGATGACACACATGCATTGGTGGCAGATTATTGTTGGAGGGAATCGATGGCACATGATAGTTCAGATGGGGAATTTTCCATTGAAGACTTTCATACTCTCTGGGAGATGATGACTATGATGAGGGCCGACTACCAACAATTGTTGATGGACAAAGACTATATATTGGGGGTTGGTGAGATGTATTGGGGGTTGGTGAGATGTATCATAGGGCCCTGAGGGAGTAGGAGTTGGAGGTGAACAAACTCACTCATGAGTTGGAGAGAACTTGAGGATTATTGAGAGGAACACAGACAAACCTTCAAGAATCAGAGTCTAGCTTATAGGAGATCCTTGAGTTTATTAGCTAGAGATCCACTACATCTATCTTAGTGGAGAGTCAGATATATCCTTTAGTCAAATTGCTAGGGGATGTTGGTGGTTTAGCATAGGAGAACCAGTTGATGGAGGAGCATGAGGAGTACCCAAGATCATTGATGAGTATGGAGAGTTATGATCCCAAGGCACAGGAGCTACCCTCCTCGAGGATCTTTGAGAAAGTTGAGCACTCACATATGCATGGGGACTCTAGAGCCAGGGGAAGTTACGAGGACACTTCCATTTGTGTCCCACGAGTGGTTGACCTTCATGTATAGGTTGACCCAATAGTACACCCAGGACCCATGATGTTGTAGGAGTATACATGATATTACATGAGTATGCAGGAGAATACAGTGGTGAGTGATAGTACACAAAGACATGCAGAGGTGTATAGTGGGATTCATAGGGATGTATTGGATTGCAGGGAGCAGACACACTTAGTGGAGCATGGAGATGCCTCTAGTTTGTAGCAACACATAGTTCTGAGAGAGCACCTTCATAGTATCAGTAGTTGCATGAGAGATGAGGGATGGAGAGTGGTTGACCAACAATTGGAGGATTTACCCTCAGTTGTACCTGATTATTGGGGTTCAGTGATGACTACATGCAAGTATTTACCATGGGTACCAGTGGACAATCTTTTGGTTGAATAATTTGGATTGACCAAAGCGTATGATACTTTCCACTCCTACATTCAACTACAAATGTTTTTGTTAGTCTTTCCCGACAATTTCATCATTGATAGCAACATGGGGGGAGATAGACAGGGGCAGAGGACATGGAGAGTTGTTAGGCCAAGACCACCTTAGAGGAGTGCTTTTACAGCATAAAATAGGATAGGGGTGGATCATCATAGGCAGACAGTTGAGACTTTGTGCATGATGGTGAGAATTTTAGGCCATGGTATAACAGAAATCTCAGAGGGCAACACAAATACTGATTCTCATGGGGATGAGCATGGAGGGATTCTGACAATGATCAGTAAGACACATGATCAATTAGTGGGGATTGGAAGTGATAAACTTCCAAGTTTACCATGGGATACGGGAGTCCATTTTATTAGTAGGTTTTTTCACCTTATGATGACCCAGGTTATGCCAAAGAGCCACATACTTCACTTTGGGTTGGTTTTGAGTGGGCTTGCAGGGGATTGTCCTATGGAGTGAGGCAATTTCTCCCTTTCAATCCTCATGATAAAGCATGGAGATGGTTGGGAAGATACTAATTCCATATAGGTTCTTTTACCGATGAAGCTTCTAGACAACAGGTCCATTTTCCACAGGTATTCCAGCTTGAGGATCCAGGAGTGGGGGATCCAGTATGTATATGGGGAGAAAAAAATCATTATCAGAGTAGTGAAACGCCAACGTGGTGATATTTGGCAGAGACTATCATGAGACCCGAGGATTTTAGGGCTGAGCATTTCAGTGATTTCTAGAGGCGAGTGGACCCTTGCAAGGGAAGGTTATTTTGACTTTCCATTGATTTTCAGTGTTGAGGAGAGTACGTCACTTGAGGGTGATTCATGGGGGTCTTGTAGTACCTCACTATGGAAAAAACATGTGCAGTTGGTGGAGACCGTGTTGGTATTGGTATGGACTTGCAGGATGGACTGATTCTAGGATGAGGCCATGTGTCATGTGCAGGAGACTCATGGTATTGATATGTTTCAGGATTATGCTTCACAGGGTATTGCAATTCATGTCCTGATATGGGACCCGGGGGATGGAGTGCATGATATTTCATCTTTAGATGGAGCCTACTGTGTGTCCCATAGGTTGACATGGGACCCCGGTATTATATATGGATTGATTTATTTATTTCTCGAGGACAAGCAATATTCTAGCAGGGAGGACTGTAATGTCCCCACTTTGGGACATCATTATATTACATAGTGTTATGATGACCAAAGTTGCCAAATGGAGGTTATAGAGAGTAAAAGGGACATTGAGGGGTGTTTTTGGATCTGACTTACATCTCTCATCTTATTTCATCATTATGACCCATTCTGCACAGCCTGGATTTGGTTTCATTGCATTCCGATGATTTTCGTGATTTTGAGTTATTGTGGGCTATATGTTAATTAAAATCACTAAGGAGGTCATATTGGGAATAATACTTGGAGGAACCTCTTAGTGTAATAGCTCATTGGAATTGGGAGGAATAACACTACAGGATAGGACGATGATAAGTGACTTTCAGTGGCTAGGAAAGCTACAAGGAGGGATAAACTACTTTTTAGAGGTAAAATGGTTAATTAATTAATTAAAGTGATTTAATTAATTAATTAATAATTAAATAAAGTAAAAGTCACTTGGAGAGACAAGGTGAGAAGGGAGGATAAAAGAGAGATAGGGCCCTCTATTCTCTCATTATGTTGTTTATCATTTTGATATCTGGCTTCTTGCTAGTGAGCCCATGCACTTGGGGTTTTGAGGGTTTTGACTTAACAAACCCTAGAGATCATCCCGGTGGTGAAAGATCCCACCCAACCTAGTCCAAGTTTGGTCACAGAGGTGAAATATTCCTCCCTCACCATTCTACATCAGATCCATTCCATTACAGAGGGTTTATACATCAGTCAAAGACTTAGATGGAGCTAGGGCACATCTTTAGGGGGTTCCAGCAGGAGGGCGCACCACCTTGAAGAGATTAGCACGATCCAGGCAGAGGAGAAGGATTATGAGGAAAAGGAATTCTGGGTATTATTTGTAGGGCGTAGGGTGCCTTTCCTAGCCTTTTTCGAAGGAGGTTTCTCTGTCGTATTATTTATTGGACCTCAACATAGGTTCAGAGAGAGGAGGGCGCACCACAGATTGAGGATCCTGTCTTTGGAGGGTCAATTCTTCATTGTTCAGCCCGAGACTTTTCTATGCGTTTTCCCTTGACCCGATCTACAATTCCATGTATTTTGAGAGCATCTGGAGATCTCTAGGATATAGGTTGAATTATTGGTCTTCTACATTAGGAGGGTGCATTGTAAATAGGGGATTCTTTCATTTGGGGGGTCATATATCTATCATTCATATTGAGACTCTGCTAGGGGGTTTCCTTTGTCTTGATCTATAGTTTGGCACCTTTCTCAGGGGATTTGGCAGCTTATTACTTTGAGGCTGAATTCTAGGTTTTCTTCAACCAGTGAGGGGTGCATTGTGCTAGGAAGATCTTCATATTTCAATTGGGTTATGAGTTTTTTCATCTGGGTTTTTTATCTATATCTTGTTGGGAATTTTGGAATCCTGTATATTCTTCTATCTTTTCTTTTGGAGGCCAAACACTATACTATCTTATATATATTCCAGATCTGTTCCATTTTGTATTAGGACCACCATTGTTATGAATAAAATCAGATTTGAGGTATTTTTGGCTATCCCTTGTGTTTTGTCTCTTGCATATTGTTGAGGTATGTTCCATTGCTATATATATTTTGATTATTGATGCAAACACACATAAAACCTATTAGTATAATCCTTAGCACAACTTAAAAGACAAAATCAACAAAGTGTTTGACGAAATTCCACAACCAAAAAACATTTAAAAATCACATGAAAAAAACAATGTTCTTGGCATCTTGGCTTGGGAACATTACAGTCACCAAGACAATGGATTTCAGGATCATCATCTTCTTCCTCTCCTTTTTCATTAGTAACCAGGTTATTTTGGAGAGGGGCTTTGATTTTTTGATCATCCCTATCCCTATTTCTTTGATCTCTTTGGATGATCTGAGGGGAATTATTAGGTCTTCTGAAATTACCTCTATTATCACTGATCAACATTCTGGGTGTTCCTATAGCTCAGATTTCCTTCAAGTTTCATTTTCTCCATTTAAGAAAAAAGTGATTTTGCCAGTTTTGTCAATTCATCCACTTAAGGGTAGGCAACAGAGAAATTAGAGGTTGAAGCTTCAACCTACCTTTTCTTCTGTCTCTATCAGATTTACTCCTAAGTTTGTTAGCTGCCAATATATTAGACTCTACTTCAAGGGCTTCATCTTGCATATGAGCTAAAGAGGTAGCTCTTCTTTCTCTCAACAGGAGGCAAAACTCAGGATCGAAAGAACTAGCATAAGTAATCTTGGCATAGGTTTCTGTAGGCTTTATTTCAGTGGGAATCTTATTGTACATCTTGTTAAACCTCTTTGAGAAGTTTGAAACAGATTCCCCCTCTTTTCTCTTGAGTGACCCAAAATCTGTAATATAATAAAGAAAATATTTTTTATCCCCCCAATGCCTCAAGAATGAATCATCCAGAGCTTCAATCCCAGCAATAGATCCAGGAGTCAAACCCCTAAAATATTTCCTAGCCTCACCATCAAGGATCTGTACAAAATCTCTCATTCACACATCTTCATTTTCAATGTTAAGATTATCTGCATAACTATAAAAAGATGAAAGGTGTTCTTATGCTGTTATGTCTTCCTCCCTTGTGAACTTGGGCATATACTTAAGGTAGTCTCCAACTAGAAGGGCATTCATACGTTGAGGTAAAACAAGAGGGGCATATCTAGCAGCCACTATGGCATCCATCCTGTTTCTAGTAAGATTAACACTTGCCATTTGGATGTGAACTATAGGAGAACAAGGGGGAGATAGAGTTTGGACAGGTAGGACTGTAGCTACGTTTCTAGGGGAAAGGGGAAGCAATTGAGAGTTGGAGGATAATGGTATGGGGTTCAAGGGAAAATAAGTTTCCCCCTCTTTAGATACAACAACTTCGATAGGAGGAGAAGTAGGAAAACCCAAAGTGGGAAAATATTCTAAGATCCTGCATCTAAACCACTTTACAATATCAGGGGAAACATGGGTTTCAAAAATTTCTCCTTCCAAATGAAGACTGGAAGGGGGGAGTTCAACATGAAAGATTTCAAAATCTAAGCTTCTAGAAACTCCAGCAGATGGTATAAAAGGAGAATTAGATATAGCTATTGGAGTTTTAAAATAATAATCATGTAAATGATCAGAATCACCTAGTACAACAGCTGAAAGCCCTTCTTGAGAGGTATTTCCTTTCTTGATAATATTTCCTGGGTCAACTTTAGGTGTTTCCATAGACAGTTGTGGAGTACACCTCGTGTTTCTGCTTTTGGGAGCCACAACTGAAATAGTGGAGTCATCAGCTGCAAGCTGCAATATTCAAGGTACTGATTTATGATGCACCTTTAGAATCATAATTTATTTGTCATTCAATCCCATGGAAATGTATTCATTTTGTTCCCCAGTAGTGGCGCCAATAATTTTAGTAATGAGATTCACCCTCAGATTGCAAGAGGATAAGCCCAGTACCCATCCAAATGTTTGTGGAGGTAGGTTTATGAGTGAAGGTCAAATGGACAAAGCTCAGTACGAGAATGTTTTAACTCAGAAAATGGAAAAGCGATGCATAAGGAAATGAGGTCCTTATTAACTTCAGTTAGTGGTTAAGTCTAAAGGTGAGCAGAAGGAAGACTTAGTGAGAAAGGTGGAAAAGTATGCCATGAGCATCTGACCTTCAAACAACTTGGTGAAGAAAAATTCAGGAACAAGAGCACTCTTGAACTCAATTTTAAGATACTGAAATATATCACAGTAGTATTATAATCAAACCTCCATTACAATACAACTACAATAACTCGTTTGGATCATCCATGCACGAATATTTCAACATAAGAGGAAACAAGAAAAAAAAAGAGAATATTGAAACAGGTCAAAGGAACATTATAATCAAACCTCCATTAAAATACAACTATAAAAAATCATCTAGATCATCCATGCACGAGTGTTTCATCACAAAAGTAAACAAGATGATGAAAGAAGATGAATTCTATTAATGAGAAAGTCTCAGGTCTCATACATAACCAGAGAACAACTCTGGTATCAAAATATTACAAAATAGGGATCTCTTCTCAACCATTCGACAACCATAACAAAATCTTGAACTGATCTATTTATACTCAGATCAGTGAAAAACCACTAGGAGAGTCATTTGGCCATCCCATCCAAGGATTTTCGTCTGTGCATCCCTCTGTCAGAATGTGCGTGTTTCCTCATGTCAGACGCAAGCGTACATCATTATGGGCCTTCAAGAAGAAACCATCCATCATGGTACCTTGGGCTGACAGTTCTGTCTCCTCGGCCATAGCTTCCATGCTTCCTATTTATGTATTGAGCTGAGGTTTCATGTATCGGTCCTTGTCCATTGACTGAATCATCCTCAGGATTGTAGCATAGATGGATGACTAGCAGGCAACCACGTGTTGTTTTTGGATACAAAATTATATGTGCACGTGATTTCGGGGCCATCAAAAGAGGTTTGGAGCCACACTGCTTTCGGGCCCAAAATGAACCATCTTCCACCACATGGCCTCCCCGCAATACCACAGTTTAGATTTTGGCCCGCCTTTGGATTTTAACGCCCGTGCAGCTTGTGGCGTTGAAATGATTGGTGGTCGTTGATCCGATCGTGATCTACGATCTGGGCGCGTTGACTATTTTAGTGCCCCCACCAAAGATTTATCCACCTGCCAACTATGGAATCCTTCCAACCACGTTTAGAGATGGCACGAACGAAATGCATAGGGGATCTCTGTCGTGGAAAACTACACCCTCTTTTTCGCCTATGCTCATGGTTGTCACCTGCGACCCTGAACAACTTCATGTGATAACACAACCACATAAGAATTTATTGCTTGAACATTTCTTCCATAGGCCCTGCAATCTATAGCTTTATGTCCAAAGTTAATACAATTAAAATAATGACCATAAAAGAAATTTACATACATGGGAGTGAAGGATCTTCTTTTTGGTGTAGCCCTTCTGAATTCTTGCCTTGGTTGATTATGGTCTTCTATTATGTTGACTTCTTCATCATGATTGAATCTTCTTTGCTACTTGAATGTGGAAGTTCTTGTTGAATATGTATCTCTAACATACTCATTCTTCTTTGATTCTTGCTAACCATGATTCCTTCCTTTGAGTACTTCTGCATAACTCTTTCTCTTTTCTTCATTCTTCCTTTCTGGCAACTTGGAGTGCTTTTCTTCAACCTTATTTTATGATGATGCATATGTTTCTCTTTCTTCATCATTCTTGTTGAGATTGAAAATGTTGAATCTTAATGTGACAACTTATTATTCAAGCTTCTCAACCTCTTGTTCTTTCTTCATCATCTGAATATTCGTGACTTATTCCATTCTCTTTGCTTCTTCAAGTTGGATTTTCAAGGAGATGATTTCTTCTTCAAGTCTCTTTTCTTGTTCACTAAATTCGGCTTCAAGCAGGTTTAAATCCCGAGTTATTTCTTTGAGATGATCTGTCAAAATATTTTCTCTCTTCTCTACGTCCTCCTTTTGTTCTACTATTTTGACTTCCAAACACTGCTTCTCTTCCATTTGACTTTTGTATGTTTCTTCAATCCTTCTGGCTTCTTCCAACTTGGCTTTTAAATTCATGATGAGTTGTTTGGATTCTTCAGAACTTTCTTGAGAATTATTCTTAACTAGTTGTTCCTTAAGAGAGTTGTTTTTCTTCCTTTCTTTCACCAACTCGTCTAAAGAATTGATTAATTTTGCTTCAATATCTACTATGCCTTCTTCACAATCTTCTTCTTCTGAATTTTTCTGACATGATGAGAACATTTCTTCTCTTGCTATACCTACATATTCTTTAGCACTATTTGGCTCTGTGATGGGAGATTCCTCAAAATAGAGATCATGTAGCTTATCCCAAAGTTCTTTAGTTGATAAACTTTTCCCCACTTTCTCTTTTATTGAATCAGGTAATCCTTCCAAGATGAAATCCATTGCTATTTTTTTTGTTTCTTTTTAATTCCTTTTTGGATGTAGTCTTTGGTTTCTTGGTAGAGGTATATCATGTAACAATTGATTGCCAAACATCATATCCCTATTTCTGTAAAAACAAATTCATTCTGATACTCCATAAATCACACTTTAGAGGCCCAATTTGACCATTAAACTATGGTATTCCATTCCTCTACAAATTGTTTCTCTCCATGATCTACCTTCTAGTGGTTAGACTGTTTCTTAAAGGAGCTTCTTTGATATCAATTTTTGGAATACTGAGAGGGGGGGGGGGGGAATCAATATGAGAAATTTTACCACTTTTATCCACAATATATAAACTTCAATCTTATCAACAGTATATAATCAATGTATCATATCTGATTTCATTCAATATATCATGATTATATAAACATAAGCAACATAACATCAACAACATCACATAAAATACATAGTACACCCAAGTTTATATATCAAAGAATACATTTATTGGAAGCACCAACTTCCCAATTCTCCCATTGCAACTGGAAGGATGCTACAACCCCCTATTTACAGGCTTCAACCTGAAGGAAGCTACAACTCCCTAAATTCTCTAGCTCCAACCAAAAGGAGGCTACAACCCCTTGATTCTCATCCTCCAACCTGAAGGAAGCTCCAACTCCCTGAATTCTCTGGCTCCAACCAAAAGGAGGCTATAACTCCCTTTCCTTTCCCCATCTTGTCTCCCTAAAATATAAGTGTAGACCAACTATCACAACCATAATCAATTGCACCATCACTACCATTGTTACATCAACCTGTAACCTATCAACTTGCCATTGTATCCAACCTGTCACTGTCATTAACCTGTCATTGACCCTGTCACTTTCATTTTCACTATCACTATCATTGTCAACGTCACTGATATACCATCATCAACCAGATCCACTCACATGGATAAAAAGACATCACCAAACCATGTACATCAACCATGTACATCAATCATAAACCATGTGCATCAATGAAACACATAAACTTGTACCATACCATGTACCTCAACCATGTACATCAACCATGTACATCAATACATGTACCATGTACCAAACCATGCATTAATCATGCACCAACACATGTACCATACCATGTATCAACCATGTACCATATCATAAATCAAACCTGTACCATACCATGTATCAACCATATACCATATCACTCATGATATGTATAAGTCATGCCATACACCATGTACCATAATATATCATCAATGAAGTGCCTCAAGTATAATAAATATAGCCACAATACCAAGATACCAATATAACCAATATGTGCTTCTAATCAATGTACCATAACCTCACCAAGGTGTACCTCAACATGTACCAACATCACCAACAAATGCACCTCATACATGTTCCAAGAATATGCCTCAGACCATGCACCAAAGATGTGCATGAAACATATACCGATGCCTCAACAAGATACCAAAGGAAACACCATCAACATGTAACCAATATGTATCTCAATCCATGTGCCAACATCCATAAACTATGTACCAAGAGATACCATCAAACATGTTCCATATCACTCATATACCATACAACAAACCATATTCCAAGTATCCAAGATGTGCCTCTAACAATGTATCATACCATCACCAAGGTGTACCATGCACAATCACTATCACGATATGCCTAAAAAATGTACCATAAAAACATAAGCATAAACCTCAAAACAAACACATAAGCATACCTATGATCTTGTAGACACCCTTGTATATCAGATAACAAAATGATTAAACCAACTTGGGCATAAAAAACCCAGTACAAGCATCACTTCTCAACCTTTCACAATCCTTTTCACAGATCCACGACTTGCTCATCTTCTACCTGTGGATATCTGTGCTTTCCTCCACTACAACCCATGTACATTTGTGCCTTGCTGACCTATAACCCATAGATACCTCTGAAACTAGGGTTACTCACATTTTTTGCAAATCCATTACTTTCACTTTTGACCTTCCTTCGCAACCTCATACTCGCTACCTCATATTTGATCTCATATTTTCCAATAACAAGATAAACCATATCACTTACTCACTTAAGATATTCAATATAATGTATGTGTGAATGTACTAATGAGAGAATTCTTGAGGTGTATTTATACTCTTTTTTAGTAACCTCTCTCCTTATTTTAGGGGTTTCTTATTACAACCACTTTATCCTTTAATTAATTATTTGTAACCAAATAGGGTCTTCTTGACCATTCTTTGGGGATTCTAACTTCAAAAGGCCATAACTCCTCAACCATGAGGAACCACGTGGTGTACTACCTATCACCAGAAATGGAATGGTGAGGACTATCCATCTATGAATGTATTACCTACATTTACATTGTCATTCATGTTGTTATTCCTCGATCAACGTTGGGTTCCTTAACCAAACCAATCGAGATTCTTGTAGACTTCTTCAAATGCACCCATCACACCTATTGACATCAACCACTCTTGTTGAAATCAATGAAAACTAACTCAACGTCAATATCGATCACAACTATGGGGTATCTCGAACACTCCAAGGGTTGACATCAATGACAACCAACTGTCCAACAATATGGGGTAGTGTTCTTGTGCATTGAAAAATTCTGGAGGTAGGTATTTTTGCATTTCACACATTAGGTGAGGATGTTCTCTTCTCCAATAATTTATATCTTCTTTACGAAATTATTTAAATGAAAACCACCTACACATGATGCAAGAAAATCACAGGTTTAAGTATACACATTCCAAGTAAAACATGCGTCAACAAGTTCTGCAATGAATATTTTGCATAGGAATCATTACTATTGGCATGCAGTTGTAATACCCTAGGTTCAAGTTATTTCAACCAACAAAACCCTTTAGACACCGGCCCTGTTGGAATCACCTGCATGCAAGTGAAGTCTCACCCGAGGCATCTGTTGGGCCTGCATGAACCAATTTTCTACACCAGTGAAGGGATGAGAGGCGATCATCTTATTCATTATTACTTATCTGTTTTGTGCACATTATCCTATATTTTGTCTTCCTAGGTTACTTAGTGAATTCAGTTATATAGTACCAATATACTACAGATTGCAACACAAATTGTTTGTTGTAACATTCATATCTACTATGCAGAGATCATATAGTAGACAAATTTAGTCTATCATGCATAAAGAGAATATTCATGATCAATCACATAAAAGACAAGTAGACATAGTAATTAACGTAGTTCACCCAACTTTGGGCTATGTCCACAATGATTGGATTCTTTATTATTCTTTCTATAATCCTGTTAGGATTGCACATTGTGCTTACAATATATATATCATACTATCTCTCTCTCCATCTTTCCTATCCATTCTACAATTCAAGCCTCTCTCTGCAACTCTCCTTCTCCACTCAAACATAGAATTCCTCTCTCATATGCAGTCTATTCTCTTACTCTCTTCAATCGGTGTCAAATTCCATAGAAAATAACATAACAAAACCCCTATATTCTGAACCCATTGTTGATATTATGGTAGTTGCGAGAGGTATTAATCTCCACGTGTAACCTTTGATAAGACTAGAATATTCTGGGAAGCAAGAGAAACCCTAAAATGTTGGATAATAACTCTAGGAGACAAGTCAGTTTAAGAGAATATTTAATATTGAGTTATTATCCTCCATAAAGAGAAGTCAACCTAGTCAAATGAGATAGAGTAGTATAAATAGAGGGCACTAGAGCTCATTTGTGATACTCACTCTCACAACTACATAAGACCAATGGTGCGCAAGTTTGGAGAAGAACTATGGTTGCAGCTGCAACTACTGCAACTGGAATTTCAGTTTTAGTTTGGACTTTCTCTTGGTTATGGTTTTTACTTTCTACTTGGTCTTTGGTTATTCTTTCTTGGTGCGCTATCCTTGGAGAAAGGTACGCTACCTTTGTTGGCTATTGGATTGCTTCCAGAATTATTCTGTCTATCAAGGTTAAGGTGATCGGGGGTGGCCTTTGTTCCTATTGTTGGGTGAAAATATATATATATATATATATATATATATATATTTGGTGAAACAAGCACACCTATTTTTATAACAGGTTATGTGCCTACACTATCTTCGAAGATTCTAACCACTGGAAGATAGATTGGGATATTTTGCTTAGTTACAGTTGCAGTTGTAGTCAAAGTTTTGTTGTAGCAACGAAACCCTAACCCTCTTGTTAATGGCACCTTAAGTGAAGATATTGACCTAATTCCTGGATAGCCTAGTGTACCCTAGCCTAGCGCACCTCCTGGTACTCTCAACAAGACAAGGTGTCAAGTTTGATTTTTTGGTCAAAGTCAAAGGTTGACCAATTCAAAGCAGACATGACTTACTCTATGAAGTCAGAAAACAAGTTAGAAGGGGATTATAACTTTAGATCATGGAAGAGAAGGATTGACCTTATCCTTTCCAAGAATAAAGTGTTGGATATCATGAAAGGAAAGATCATGGAACCACAACTTGAAGCAGGAAAAGAGAAGGAACCTCGGAACGTTGCAGTTATGGAGAAGTTCAAGGACAATGACATCAATGCTATGAGTATCATAGTGGACTCTGTAAAATACCACTTGATACCCTACATCTCTCATCTTGACTCATCTAAGAAGATGTATGATTCCCTAACTAACCTTTTCTCAGTCAGAAACATTGGACAAGTAATGATTCTGAAGAATGAGCTCTATGACATGAAAATGAATGATGATGACAACATAACATCATACTTTGTAATAATATCTCAGTTAAGAGATAAAATACAAGTTATTGAAGGAATCATTTCATAAAAGGAACTGTTAAATATAATACTCAATGGCCTTCCCAAGACATGGGATGCATTTTCCACAAACATGAAAACAAGAAAGGAGTATCCCACATTTGAATAACTTTGGACTTGTTGTGCACAAAAAAAATCAAGGATTAGCACAAAAGAGAAATCCCAAAAGAAATATGATGATCAAGCCTTCACAACAAAATTCAAGAATTTCAGGAATAAGAGGAAGTTTGGCTTAAGGAAGAAACTAAATCAAGAAAAGGATATGTCAAAAATACAATGCTTCAACTGTCGAAAATATGGTAACTACAAGAACCACTTTCTCGAGGTAAATAAAAGGAAGAAAACAAATGAAGCAATAATTGCCGAAGAAAGGGAACCCTCAAAGAAAGCCAAGAAGGATTAAAAAAACTTCTTCTTCTAGTCAAGGTAACAATATTTTTCTATAACATAGTTCTTGCACATACCATGCTTACATAGTTCCTGTACATATCATGCATATCTATTTCTTAGAATAAAACATGGTCAGTGAAACAATACCTATGGAAGAATAACAATATAAGGATTTATATTACGATGACTATAAGAAGATGAAGTACGTTGACAAATTCCTAAGGAATCTATTATAAAAGTAACAACTGACAGATAGGCTGAAATCAAAATCAAACTTGAAGAGACCAAGAAGGAGTCAAATAAGAAAGAATTCAGTAATCAAGAGGAAATTAGAATAAGACTTGTGAAACTCTGAAGAAGGAAATAAGGATGCATAAGGAAGAATGGACTCTCTTAGATGGAAGGAGTTGATTAAAGAATTTCAAAAGAAGAGCATGCATTCATGCATGAATCTAGGATTAGGAGCGAGCTAATCATAAATGATATGATCCATTGAAGAATACGTGAAGATTATAAAGTATCTGTCCATGTTCCCCATTGAAAGTAGCAGCCATGATAAGCAACACATGTTCAATTTGACTCTAGAAGAAGTCTTCTTTGAAAAGAAGTCTTAATTATCCTTGCTTGTCCATCTACATCTATGTTCCTATGATGGACATAAGAAGTTGGAATATTTAGGAAGGGAGGGAATGGAATATATAGAAGACTCCATGGACCCCAAAGTTAAATAGGAACATGAAGAAGAACATGAAGATTCCAAGAAGGAAAGAAAATCCAAAACAACCAGTTATTATACCGTGAATCATAAGACTACCATCTTGGTTTGAACCCATTAGAAGAAATAAAGAAAAATAAATGGAAGTTGTGAAGAAGAACAATGTATGTAATAAAATGTGAAGATACTTATGAATGGAAGCATTGCGAGATTAAAAACTAGAGGTTCTTCGAGAAGGAGGGAAAAGACTATGAGGAAAACTTGTTCCAGTAAACCAGATATACCTCTTGAAGTATCTACGGATTGAAATTTACATGTTCTTCCCAATAAAGCAAATTGAGAAAGAAGATTATACCAGAAAGAGACCCATGTATGCAAATGGAAGAAGACCTTGTATGGATTCAAGCAACTTGATGCAGAGTATCTCATATACAACAAAAGCGTGGCGAAAAATTCCTATGATAGAGAAAGTGTATCAGAATGGTTACTCAGAAGTTTGGCATGATGGATTGCAAATCCATGGCTAACTCCCATGATAATATATCTGAAGATGTTGAAGAGACTCTAATATAGTATACCCATCTCTATATTGACAATTGATTGGCTCGTTAATGTATTTGGAGAATACTCAGTCGGATATTTGTTTTGTGGGACTTTTAAATTATGACATACAACTACATGAATTTATCGATTCAGATTGGGAAGGGAGTGCAGATGACAGAATAAGTGCTACTTGGATATGTTTCAGTTTGATATTTTCCACGATGTCATGGGCTAGTAGGAAACATAAGTTTGTTTCACTTAGCACTACAAAGCAAAGTATATTTCTTCTTGTGATGCTTGTACAAAAGCAATGTGGCTCTGTAAGTTGGTTTCTAGACCATCTGATCAGGTGCTGAATTCGACCATGAAATATTGTAATGATCAGAGCCATGTGAAGATTTCAGATAAACTGGTGTTCCATGACAGACCGAAGTATATTGAGATTAAGAATTATATTCGCTGTGATAAAGTCCAGAAGAGAGAAGTGGTTCTCCACTATATCTCCACAGGCGAGTAGATAACAAATATTTTTGTAAAGCCTCTATCCAAGATGAAAAGTTTGTGTACTTAAGAGACAAGTTGGGGCTCGTGTAGACAAATTCATTATTGGAAAAGGAAGTGATTACTCCTAGGTTGGGAGGGAGCACTGATATGTTATTGATTTAAGGACATTTTTTTTCTAGTTCGAAAAATGGTCTAGGATGGGAAGTTCCTTTCCAGTTCGGAAAGTGATTCGAGATTTCTGATGAACATGAATTTTCCAGTTCGGAAAATGGTCCAGATAGGAAATTTATTTTTGTAATGAAAATGTTATGATAGATTGTTGATGTACCATAGACAATGATTCCCCTTGTGGCTAGTGTGGGGGATTGGTCTAGGATAGTCATTCTTCTTGGAATTCACTCTGAGTAGTGGTCAAGTAGAATGGTCTACCTTGCTTGGAAGTCTTTCTTTCTAAGTTCACAGTTGTGAGTAGTTTCGAAGAATGTTCCATTTTAGAGGTTGGTGCAGGACAGTCATTTCCATAGAAATGGTCCGAACAGTCATTACCTAGGGCAAACTCATTCTCTCCAGGTTGCATTGTGATTAGTGTCGGAGGAATGACCCAGTTAGGTGAATGTTCTAGGTTAAAAAATCAAGGATAAACATTCCCTAGGGAAGACTCATTTTCTCCAGGTTTCACTATGATTAGTGTCAAAGGAATGGTCTAGTTAGGTGAATTGTCCAGGTTAAAAAATATGGGACAATTATTCTTCTATGATTGGGATGAATAGTCCAGATAACCCATGGCTGATGTTTTACTTTATGAGGGGAGGTGCTCTTCTAGATATCACATGTGTGAGTGGAAGCATGGACCAGATGACTTAGTTTGTATCATGATATTGTTATGCAGGTTGATTTCAGATGATACGATTGTTGTGGAGACTGTGTGTCTCTGGACAATAGTTGTATGCCACTGTGGTGGATGTGTTCCACTGGTTGTGACTATGTGTCACTGGTTAGTAGCTGTGTGCTACTAGGTGTGGTTGTGTACCACTGGATAGTAATTTTGTACTACTATGGATAGACACAATTGTTTTCTATTGAATGACATTGTTCTGATAGCCATGGACACTATAACTAGTGTTGGAGATGATTACCAGCTAGATGAATAGTCAGTATGTTTATGGACAAACATTATCCATGTGGAAAATGGTCCAGGATAGTTATTCTTATAGGACATATGTTCGGATTAGAAGAATGGTTCTTGTATCAGTATTTGGAGTGAGTGACTTATTCAACATCATGCTCGATTATCTAGATGTAGTATGGCTTCGAGAGATGATGCATTTGATGATATCAAATGATACTGATAGTGATGATGGTGCTCATGATTTGATCATGAGATAGCCTGTGTGGCTATGATGATGTTGTTGGTTGAATGGTTTGTTTGTGCTCAATACCATTGCCTTTAATACCTCCCTAGCTAGGAGAGAGTGTTGATATTATGGTAGCTACGGGAGGTATTTTCCTCCACGTGTAACCTTTGATAAGACTAGAATATTCTGGGAAGCAATAGAAACCCTAAAACGTTGGATAATAACTCTAGGAGACATGTTGGCTCAAGATAATATTTAATATTGAGTTATTAACCTCCAGAAAGAGAAGTCGAGAAAATCAAGTGAGATAGAGTAATATAAATAGAAGTCATTATAGCTCATTTGTGATTCTCAATATCACAACTTCATAAGACCAGTGGTGCACAAGTTTGGAGATGAACTACAACTACTGCAACTGGCATTTCAGTTTTGGCTTGGAATTTCTCTTGGTTATGGTTTGTACTTTCTGCTTGGTCTTTGGTTATTATTTCTTGGTGCAATAGCCTTGGAGAAAGGTATGATACCTTGGTTGGCTATTGGATTACTTCCATAATTATTCTATATATCAAGGTTAAGGTGTTCGGGGGTGGCCTTTGTGCCTATGGTTGGGTGAAAATATTTCTATATTGTCTTTGGTGAAACGAGAACACCTATTTTTCTAACACCCATTACATATTTATACATAGACTCTAAGGATAAAACCTTACTTTGATTATTCCCAAAACCCCTATTATAACTCATTTTGACTCATGACAAATCGTGTTCACTTGTTGTTCGAGTTTTCTTTTCTTTCTTTTATGTCTGCATATTGCTTTTGCACTCCTGACCAGGGATGATTTTAGGGGATAAATTTTGCTCATGGGCTAATTTTCCATGGTTTTTCCAAAACCGAGATTCACTATTTTAAAAATGATTCGCCCAAATTCTATAGGATAAAATTATTTTACCTTAAAAGTCGCCAAAATTTTATAAAAACTATATAAAATCCTTAGAACCTTGAATATTTTTACAAAAATATCGCCAATCATTTATAGTTGGCATATGAAGGATTAGTAAGATTCGCCAAGGTTTCTACATTTTAAAATAAATTTCCATCCTTAAAATCATCCCTGCTCCTGACTATTGTTCTTCCTGCTCTTATGCGTCTTTCGAATTTTGGCATTCCAAACTTCTATCCTTGTTTTCTTTCTTCTGCTTCTCTACATATCCTCCATACTTAGTATTTATCTATAAAATGTATCCAAAATTTCTATCCAATAGTCCCCCGACACTCACTTGTGGCTCAACCTGAGCCACTCAGGCTTGTTGCATGCTTCTATGAAATTTTGGGAAGTTTCCCTTGTTTTTTCAATGATCCAAGTGGATATTGGTGGCCACCCACCTTTTCCAATGGGCTCAAAACAATTTTCTGGCAAATTTGGCGATTTACTATTATTAGCAGTTTTAACTTCCGGGGCCATTTTGAGGGCCTAAATGAAGGTTTTTTCGGGATAAAGCTTCTCATTAACAGCCGAAGGCATGATTGAGCCCCCAAAATGAATCTCCTCAATGATACCTTTCGAATGAGCTATCACACGCCTAAAACAAAGATCGTATGTAAACGTTACGACCCCGGGAAGTTGATGTACTAACTTACCCAGACGGGGCCCACATGACTTTTGGCGCTTCATCTCCTAGGGTTAGGTTTTTGGATGTCTAGGGTTTTTGGCATTCCTGTTTATTGTAAAAAGGCCTTCAAAGCCTCATTTTAATGATATTCTTGTGAATGAGCACAACCGTCACATCTCTTCTCAGAGATAAACCGCCACCATTCCTGCAAACTTGTTTCCGCTGCATTTTACAGTTTCATCTTATTTCCTTATTGAATAGAAAACCGATTTTACTGTATCTCTGTTATTTTGTGTTAAGAACCCGTTAATAATCTGTAGTCATTTCGTTCTACTCATAAAATTTGGATTAGTGGTATCAGAGTGCTCTGCTCCTTGTCGTCTTAATGCATGTCCCCAACGAGGTCGAAGTACAAAGAGTTGGGTCTTGATATTTTTTCTCTTGAGGAAAAAATCTATCGCACACCCAAGAGACCTATCATGGTAGGAGAAAATAATTATGATGGGACAAGAGATCCTTTCAAACTATTGATTGAGGAATCCCTCATGCAACAAAGGAACGAGATGATGGATAGTTTTGCGCAAATCCTTCGGTGGTTACCAACAAGCAACACATCTTCTTCAAGGGGAGGTGCCGCCCCATTTAAGGTACAAATAAACTTCGATATTTCTATATTTGAAGGTCAGATAGACGCAAATGCTATAGACAAATGGTTGAACCAACTAGAAGGGTATTTTTCTGTCCATAACTTTTCGAATAGAGAAAATATTACTTTTTCTCTCCTCAAATCCATTCCCCATGTCAAAAATTGGTGGGAAACTTTCTGTGAGCAAAAGGAAATGGAGGAACCCTCATTATTTACAATCACAGCCACTTGGGAATCCTTCAGGGATGCTATTAAGGAACAATGCTACCCTGGTGGAAGTTATGAGGACTTGTATACCAAATGGACCACACTGCGGCAAGAAAGAGACCAAGTAGTGCCATATTTCACAAATATATTCCATACCTTGTGCACCAAGCTGGGTATCAAAGATTCAGAGAAAAATATGGTGCTCAAGTATCGCGACGCTCTGCATAGATACATCTAGACTGAAATGTAATTTTTGGACATCTCATCCTTAGGTGCGACCTACTGATATGCCGTCAAAATCGAGCAGAAGCTCAAACAAAATTCAGGACAATTTGGGCTTGGGAACCCCTCACAACAAAAGCCAAGAAAGGGAGGCCCCAACTGTTGTTGGGAAAAACACCCTACGGACTAGAAAAATAGAGTTTATACTTTGCATGCAGATTTGACCGAATAGAAACTACCTTCTACCTACATCCCTAGATTTAAATCCCCTTTTCTTAGTAAATGCATGGAAAGGATCACCTACCTTATTACCGACGTTCGATGTCGATCCTTTGTTGTGCTTGATTACTTGTTCGCGATGCTCCTTCCAAAGATGACCTGCACTCAAGACAAACAACAACTATGCATGCATGCTACTTCTATACTCAAGGGTTAGAAATCAAACATAAACTAATAAAACCATAGACAGTTCATGAATTGGGACAGGAAAAGCATTCTCTTTATTACTTAAAGTGAGTCAACTTACAAAATTTGAGACCGGCCACTGCTCCTTGAACCTGATCCTGGGCTCCTCTTCTTCTGTCCTTCAACTGCTTTGCGTTAAATCTCCTTTGGCATGAGGAAAGGCTAAAGGGTTGGGACAATGGAATATGTAAATGGGCAGAGTTTCTTCACTATATTTTTTCCTCTTCCAAATGGTACCCCTACTCCTTCTTTTATAGGCTAGAAGGAGCTAGGTATTTGGACGAACCCTCGGCCATGCATGGCCGGGAGTTTCAGTTAACTCACCCATATCTTTTTGTCCCGTCGGCAACTTTCCTTTTTTCGTGATTCTGAAGGTCCACACAGGCTGTAGTGGGCCTGCTAGCATGGACACTGTAGATCCACGCGGGATGTAGTGGGCCAACTAGCGTGGACTTTTAAAAATGGAGTTTTTAGAAGAGTTGTTCAGTAGTTTTTGCCAAAGAAGGGATATGAGTTGGCTTGATGCCAGGTAAGCATGTGTGGTGCAATTTAGGGTTATAACAGATACCCCCTAATGTGTGAGGTCAGAAGCGCATCTGATGGCTGAAATACATTATCAATCTTTATGTGTTCTCCACTACGATTGGTCCGGCTTTGGAGGGGTTATCTCCGCTACCTTTCTGCACGCGACCTCATGTTTATCCCCTGTGTTAGAGGGGGGTCCCGGATAACTTCCATGAAACTAGACTTAGACACTCCCTATCTCAAACTCTAATGTTTGGTTTTGAATGGCCTTGAAGAGTTTCCTCTCCAACCTAATCCAAGGCCCTAGTCTTGAACTAGTTTGTGAACCCTACAAACATAAAAGTCTAGTAGATTTTAAAATTAGTGTTGCTTTTATGGCTTTGTCTTACGTCAAGGAGTATGAGGGTAAAACTGATGATGTGTAAAATACGAAAGCAAAAAACAAATGAAAAAGATGGAAACAAAAAAAATTTACTGAATGCAAAATTTCAACAACTTTTCACAAAGAAAGATTTTTNATTTTTCTAAGATTTTGGACAACAAACTCAAAGGAATTTCACTCGACTACAAGCTACTTATGATCTAAGTGAACTGTAAAAACTTATGACATAAAAGTCTTTTCCCTAGCTAATGATGTAGAAACACACTCTTCAACCAAAGAAGAAAATGAAAAGAGATTTTTTATTTTATTTAAGTGCTAGTAAAGCAAGAAAAGGAAAATACCGACAAGCAAAAAACCAAGAAAAACAATTATGTCTTAAAGCATAGATCGCAAAGAATCATATTAAAGAATCACACAATGGAAATTGTAAAAACAATGACTCTCACGCTTGTCTAAAACCCATAATTGTTTTTTTTTTTTATTATATTTTTCTGTCAACTATTAACTGAGAAAAAGTAGGCTAAGGGTAAGATGAATCCTAAGATACTGACTGTTCAAACATAGATTCAAACACCTGAGAGGAATAATTATTATCAAAGGAGGGGATGACTGCCTCACCCTGAACAAAAAGTAGCCTGTACAAGCACGCGATTGTCACTCAAACAGCACGCGTGCAAACACGTGTTGAACAGAGACAGAGGGCGTGTACACACAGGCTGACCTTGTAAAGGCCGTGTGTATATCTAAACTCTAAGGAAAAATATGAAAAAAGACAAACCAGACTAGGAAGACGCCTCTGGTATTGATAACCAGGATCCCTTGAAGGCTTGGATACTCTTTCTAATATAAAAACAAATAATGAAAGGAAAAATAATAAGGCAAAAAACAATCTGAGATAAGACTGTTAGCAAACAAGACTCAGACAGAATTCTAGAAAACCCGCTGAGAATGTGTGATTCTCACAGGGAAGAGGAGGACTGCCTCTAAGGTTCTCTGAACTCCTACATTCTATTTCTATCTCTACAGCTAGCTTTCACACGCGGGCTGTCAGAGGATAGGGCGTGGGTACATGCGTTCAGGCCTTATGCAGGCCGTATGTACCTCTGTGTGTCTCGAAAAATATAGTCAAGCAAAATTCAGGGAAAGCTGGTATGGAAAACTAGACTCCCTGTTAGCTCAGACCTTACATAAATGAAAAGAAAAGACAAGCAAAGAAAAAACAAAAAACCTAGTCTTTAAACTACCCAAAAACTTAAACAAAAATTCCAGGAACCCTAAAGAGTATTCTCCCCAGTACGGTCTCCAATTCTATTGTTGGGAAAAACACCTTGGACTAGAAAAATAGAGTTCAGAATTTTCATGCAGATTTGAACGAATATAAACTACCTTCTACCTACATCCCTAGATTTAAATCCCCTTTTCTCAGTAAATGCATGGAAAGGATCACCTACCTTATTATTGGCGTTCGATGTCGATCCTCCATTGTGCTTGATTACTTATTCGCGATGATCCTTCCAAAGATGACCTGCACTCAAGACAAACAACAACTATGCATGCATGCTACTTCTATACTCAAGGGTTAGAAATCAAACATAAACTAATCAAACCATAGACAGTTCATGAATTGGGAAGGGAAAATCATTCTCTTTATTACTTAAAGTGAGTCAACTTACAAAGGTTGAGACCGCCCACCGCTCCTTGAACCTGATCCTGGTCTCCTCTTCTTCTGTCCTTTAACTGCAAGTTTACGTTAAATCTCCTTTGGCATGAGGAAAGGCTAAAGGGTTGGGACAATGGGATATGTAAATGGGTAGAGTTTCTTCGCTATATTTTTTCCTCTTCCAAATGGTACCCCTACCCCTTCTTTTATAGGCTAGAAGGAGCTAGGTATTTGGATGAACCCTCGACCATGCATGGCTGGGAGTTTCAGTTAACCCACCCATAGCTTTTTGTCCCGTCAACAACTTTCCTTTTTTCATGATTCTGAAGGTCCACGCGGGCTGTAGTGGGCCTGCTAGCGTGGACTTTTAAAAATGGAGTTTTTAGAAGAGTTGTTCAGTAGTTTTTGGCAAAAAAGTTATCTCATGATAGACTCTTTGTGGGTCGATGCCTAGCATCTCCTCGGGGGAGCTGTATGCTCCAAAGAAAACATTGTCTATGACGCCAGGAGTTTCAGGAGATGTTGATGGGTATAGTTTCAGCGATAGTCACCATATTTCCCTCAGCATGAATTTTCTGCGTAGCTAAGAGATTAATAGGACACGACTGATCTCCCGTTATGGTAACGGTGAATTATCCTCCTTCGATTCGGCTTAACTCTGGGAGAAAATATGATCTGTGATGAATATCTTCCCAAGGTTTGTCCAGACTAGTCATTGCTTCGATTACTTCTTCATCAGAAGGCAAGACTAAGTCTAACGAATCGATGTTAGCGAGAGAACCCTGAGCCCAAATAGGCTCTAGAAGTGGATCTAACTCTTGTGCAGGAGTCAGATTAGGGTTAGTTGAAGCTTGATGGACTAAAGAGTATGCTACCTCAGTGGAAGAAAAGGGCATGGACATGCCCTTGTGCCCTGTCTCATCCATCATGGCGGATGGGGAAGGAAGAATCCAAGGATCCTCAAAGTAAGTCGTGCAAAACGAGGAAACTTGAAAAATCTCAACCTTATGGTGATTAGATATAAATTTGATATCGTCGTGAGGAGGTGGGTAATCGAAGGTACCCATCAAGGATGGGCACAAACCAACTCCTAC
>ML825201.1:44199-72617 GCA_009831015.1 Picea engelmannii | reverse complement strand
TGCCAATCTTGAAATCCTGAAAACTGTTAAGTCTACTGAATTTTGAATGGGACCTAAAATTCTACTTTCTCCATATGAAGTCCAATGAGGTTGGAACCACTCTCAAACATCCTGAAACAATTAATGGTAATGTTAAAAATTTATACTTTAAGAATTTAACATTACCATTAATTACTACCCTCAGCTGCACACCAAAACACCTTACAACTCCAACTTGTTTTTAGGTTTTTAGAGGGTTTTAGGATGAACGCTCCCTGGACGCTCCCTCAAAAACCAGGGAGCGCAGTTTTTGATGAGGGAGCACGCTCCCTAAAAACGCTCCCGAAGGGGAGCGTTCAAGGAGCGCACTTGGGAGCGCGCTCCCTAAACGCTCCCCTTGGGAGCGCAATTCGGGAGCGGGTTCGAGGGGGGGGGGGCGCTCCCCCGCAACCTTGGTCTAGTGTTAGTTACCTAGGGTTAATGCAGCCCTAATGGCTGTAGGTTAGTGTCTATTACAGCAGCAATTTGTAGTTGTTGAAGGGGGACGCCTCAATGAGGCAAGAGAGCCAAAGGCTCAAGGAGCACTTCTCCAAAGAAAGAGACTTAAAACTTGTAAAATCACATTTTCCAAGGCAATAATTTTGTTTCTCCAATGCAACAATAAATGACTAGTGCTCTTAATAATTGGGTTAATGGTGTCATGCAAAGAAAGAGCTAGAGAAGCAACCTCCTTGGGGTGTAAATCCTCTTACTCCCCAAGGCAAGTTTCTCTAGCTAGGGTTTAAGCTACGAGGGTGTATGCTCCAATACTTCTCTTAGCAAACCCTTGTTTAACCAATAACATGTAGCATAAAATGATGAAGACTATAGTGGGGGCGTATGCCCTTATACTTCCCACCTAGCTCCTAGCACAATAACCTTGACTTGAAACAAATGATAGCATGAAAGTAAAAACCATACCAATTCAAGGAAAAATGCTAAGATAATCCACCGCAATAGCAAGAGAGAAGACTTCCAAGGCTAGCGCATCACTTCCATCGACCATACATCAAGAGATAACCATAAACAAGAGCACAAGAGAGACAATTTGCCAAAGGTAGCAAAAATTTCAGACCAAGTTCTTCTCACAAGAGGGAGAGTTGTGATCAAATGAGATCTTATGATCTCTTATTTATACAAAATGTCACCAAGGTGACTTATCCACATATTTAGTGATAAACCACAAGACTAGCGGTCAACAACCCTAATCTTTCCCCCTTAACAAAGTAATTCATTTAAAATTCACTTTTGTGCATAAGAAAACCCTAATTTAGAAGGACATCACCCCTTTAGGGGACGTTTTGGAATTTGGAGCAAGTCGTTGGTGTAGGAGGAGGGTGGCTAGCCTTGCCAAAGCCACATGTCAAGTATCCAAGTTGCTTCCTTCATGGTCAAAGCTCATTTCTCCTCAAAACGTCCAAGTTCCAATGCATCAACCACACCACCAAACCCTAACCCTCCTAGGTGATGTCATGCCTCTAGATGTGACGGTTTGCCTCTCCTAGGCAAAACGTTTGGCATGTGGGGGCTAAGCTATGTCATCCAAGTCATCTGTAAGGCCTTCAAAGTTTGATCTTTCTTATCCGCCATGCAGGCCCTTAGCATCCACATGTGGGCTTCAAGCCCCATGGAAGCCCAAGCTAGGCTTGTTCTTCCAAAACTGTCCACCAACTAGGTCCTGCAAAAACAAATAAGCACGCCCTACAAGGATCTCAAGTCATAACATCATGATAAGTGAATCCAATCAATAAATGAGCCATCTAAGCATGTGCATCAAAGACCACTATATCATACAATTAATTGCTCAAAGAAATTATGTGACTTGTCAAGCTTGAATGTGGGAGGGTTGACAAGGTGTCCTATTGGGTAGATCTTGCCCTAGGTCAAGGAGAGTTTCTAAGAGATCCCTCTATAAGCCATGTAAAGTGGGTGAGGTGGTTGGGGTCAGGACTCAATGGGCATAGGCTCATGACATACATGAGGTCGTAGTGTCTCATTCATGGGTGCCTTTGTAGAGGGTGTGTGGTACCTTCGTCCGCAATGCACTTTTTCCAAGCCCATTATTTGCCATTCTTTCATTCTTTTAAGGAAAGGTTGAAGGCCACGACCCTGGTGTGGTGTCCAGATAATGGCAATGTCACCCACAAACACCTAGTGGAAATGAGAAGGCTAGCTTGTGATGAGACCCCCTTTCTCTCAGCCATGCAACAGAGAGCCATTACCCTGGCTTGGTGACAAGATGATGGTAATGTCATGACTCATACCACTAGATATTCATAGACATGATAGGTCGGATCGTGATGAGACATCCTATCCTCCAACTAAACCTTTAAGCATTTTTAATCATACTTTATTGTGGGTCCCCCTTTACTCAAAGATAAGCATTTCATTGCTTTCTTGGGTGATCCCTGGGCGAAGCATCTAGAAGGTTCATACATAGGCTTTTATCTTTTACCCAACCTCAATCCCTCTGGGCCTTCAGCCCCTTCTTCCCATAGAATGAGGGACAACCCCTTTTTGGGTCAATACACCCTAAAATCCCAAGAGATAAGGAAATGCGGGGGAGAATAGTGATGGAAAGTGGTAAGTGTGGTCGGGAACGGTACGATGGCTCTTCAAGGGAGTTCCTAGTACCAATCTCATCCCTAAGGAAGACCACTTACTAGGGCACAATGTCAACCACCAAGGTGAAGCAGGGAAAAAGGCATAATGTCCAAGCATATATCATGAAATCTAGAGCAATCTAAGATACAACATACTCAAATACCTTAAATATTGAAATGAAGCTCACCATAATACTGACTTGTACCTCATGGAGCACGGCCCATTGTCTTCCAGAAGCTAGCTAATGTGGTGGATGCCATCTAAAAGTATGTGACCTCCGTGGTGGTGAGAAGGGTCTCCATCTGTGCAAAAGGATACTACTAGTCATGTAGTCTCTCGGTACTCCATATCTCCAACCTGAGGGCCTCGAGACATAATCTCCTCAGTTATCCACAAAATGGGGATAACATATCCATACAAGGCCTTATTTAAACTGCATACATGGTCTCTCTCAGGTGTACCTCAAAACCTTGAGGTTGCTCTATGTATACTTATTCCTCAATTACTCCATTGAGAAAAATTGTCTTTACATCCATCTAATGTAAACTCCAATCCATGGATGCTGCAAGAGATATGATGGCTCTAATAGAGGTGTATCTGGAAACTAGAGCAAACGTCTCATCATAATCTTCTCCCTCCTGCTGGGAGAACTCTCTAGCCACAAATCGTGCCTTATATTTATCGATACTCCCATCTACTGCATGCTTTATCTTGTAAACCCATTTTGAAGTGACTACAAACTTTCCTTCAGGTCTAGGCACAATTTCCCATACATCATTTTTCATGATGGATTGATATTCTTCCATCATAGCTTCCTTCGATTCTTTCTTCTTGACTACTTCTTCAAAGGTGGAAGGTTCTGCATTGAGATGTTCTGGAGAACATGTAATTTCTTCCTTGGGACCTGTTATCCCCCACTTTTAGGGATAACTAGGAGATCATGTCTCGAGGCCCACAGGTCCTAAACATGGAGTACCGAGAGCAGGATTGACTTTAGCATGGCCCTGGAGGGCCCACCTTTTCTTACTTCCAGCACCTTTATCTTGTCAGCAGCAGCAACATCCATCACCATCGGCTTAGTCTTGTGTCAGAGATGGTTCTTGCTCCACGAGGTAATTAGTCCGGGTATCATGGTATGTGTCACTTTGATCATCAAAACCCTTGAATATGTGCATTTGATTCCTTTTGTTTCTAACAAATGCTTGGATCTTACACTTGCCCACTTGACCATGTTTGGGGGGATTGAGAGGATGCCCTAGTAAGCATGTATCCTCAGTTTCAGTTTGCCACCGAGGGGGATTTCTGAAAAGCCATCATCCGCTCCCTTCAAAGCACCACTTTTTCATCTTGCTTCCCGCTCACCTATCCCATTCCACTTGTCTAGGCAATGGGTTGACCTATTTACAGGATTGCACCTTACCTCGTGGGAAGAAGGGGCTAAAGGCCCAGAAGGTAAAAACAAGCTCGTAAAAGTTAAAAGCCTGAGAATAAAACCTTGAGATGCTTCGCCTAGGGATCCTCGAGAAAGCAATAAAATGCTTCTCAACAAGAAACAAGATGGACCCATAAAAATAACAAAACAAGACCTAGTCAAAGGATAGGGGGTCTCATCATGAGCCAACCTATTAAGTCCATGGGTACCTAGCAGTATGACATTGCCACCAGCTGGTTACCATGCCAAGGTAGTGACTCTTGGTTGCATGGCCAAGGGAAAGAGGGTCTCATCACGAGCCAACCTTCTCATTTCTGCAAAAGTACTTGTGGGTAACGCTGTCACCACTAGTCACCACGCCAAGGCAGTGTGCCTTGATTAGCCTCTTGAAGAAAAAAGTAAATTAAAAATAAAAGAATAGAAGGAAAGAATAAAGGCATGGGATTGGAAAGATTTGCATTCAGGACAGGTGCAGCTTGCCTTCTACAAAGGCACCCACAGGTAAAGCTATGCATCCTCTACCCTCACTGCACCCACTTGCTTGGACATCCCTTGACCACATCACCCACTTGGATGGCTTGGATGAGGTCTCTTCCGGAAACTTTCCTTTTCCAGTCGACACTAGCCCAATATGACGCCCTGTCATCTTCTCCAAATGTGTATTGCAGGCTTGTGTAATGTCTTTGAGCTTTGATTGATGTATTAGGGATTTTATGCGCGTGTTTAATAATATTGATGATGAGATGTGATTGGCATTGCTATGATCCCTGTGATTGATGAGCCCATGGAGGGCGTAGCTGTTGATGTGAAGGATCATGCCCGACAGACAGGTACCATTTAGACTAGTACACATGGGGAGATGATCAATTCGGACCTCCATGGGGTTGAAGAGCCCATCAGATGGATGTCGAGACCCCATCAAGGGGGAGAGATAGGACAAAGATGGATGAAGGGCTTTGCACAGGAGAAGAGGATGACATTCCACCAGAGGCACCCTAGCAGAGCTTGACCTAGGGGGGTTGTCCCCTTTTCAGTGGAACGTTGGCCTTGGAAGGCATAGGACGTCACCCATGAGGTCCATGATGTCATCCCTGCTTCATGGACGTTTTGGCAGACGGATAGGGCAGTTTGGCTCGTGTGGCAGCTTGGAGAAGCCCAAGGGGGGCTAACATTTTTCTCCTGGACGTTGCATTTTCCCTAGAAGGGGCTAACGTCACCCTAGAAAGGGGATGACATCCTTCTGTTGCTTGATTAGGGTTTCAATTTGTCATTTAATGTAAAACAGTATTATTTTTAGTATTTTGGCCTTGTAGACCTTTTTATGACCTAAAAGTAAAATTTGGTCATTGATACAGTATATATTGAGGGTTTTTACTCTCATTTTTTCATGATCTCACACTCACTCATGACTGAGGTCTGAAATTTGTGCCCTCTCTTGGGTTATTGGCTGAAATTCTGAGGCGCACTTGTTGAAGGAAGACTTTCTTCGCATATTTTGGCATTTCTCTTGGTGGAAGGTGTTACAACTAGGGTTTGCTATGCATTTCTTGGTGATATGTAAGTGATTTTCTACAAAACTTCTTGATTGAATGGTTGCATTTATTATTTCTTGCATATATTGTTATAAACTTGTTGAATAAACCCTAGGTGACAAGCACACATGCTAAGTCCTTATCTCATGTCCCCATTAAGAGATTTTTCAGCTATTGTTTGAAGAAGGAAAGAGCCTAGCCGTAGCTACACTCTTATTCTCTCTTCATTTTCCTAGCCATTACTATATACAAGCTGAGAAGAAGGAGACGCACCAAAGCTTAGTCCTTCTACACTTAGGGCCGATTTTTCTAGGGTTTGTTGGTAGAGCCTTACTGTAGCAACACTTTGCTTCTCAAACCCTCTTATCTTGGTTTTATGCTATATCTTCAGCTAGCCGAAATTGCCATTGAGTTAAGGAAGGAGGAGAGAGCATCGAGGCCTAGTTCCCCTACACCAAGGTGAGCCTCTCTCCCCTAGGGTTTTGACTTTGAGGCCTTGCTTTAGCAACACCTCAAAGCTTCTCCCTCTAGTCCTTAGTCGTACTATCTTTGATCCTTTAGCTCCTGCGTCCTTCACTTTTGACTCCATTAACCCTAAGGCACTGATCTAAAGACCTCTTGTTTTGAAGTGAACTTGATCACAACAATTCTCAAAACCTTGAATCAAATCCTAACTACTAACCCAAGCTTAGGAACTAACCTAACTAACCTATTGCTACCGTCATCTCTAGTTAGAATATCATTGGTGCGGCTAATGTTTTCTTAATAAGCAATTGAATGGTGGATTAAAGGCATTGATTGAATAAAGTTTTGATTTGTTACATTGAATGCCACATCGTTTTAACATTTATTGAAGAAGTGACATATTTATCATTGTTATTTTATAAACATTGACTTCGTCAATATTTATTAACAAATTGCTTATATGTGTATCATATAGTCATTGATTTGTATGAAGTATTAACCAAGTGAGCATCTTGCATATATCAGTTTCCTTGTTGCTTTGTCTCAGGCAGGTGCATCTCCTTTTCTTTGGTTATACTTTATTATTGGTTATTTACCCGGACTATCTGCTCAGTGGTGACTTGTGAGGGGAAAACCTATCTTTATCCTATAATCCTTTGCCTTCTCAAAACCCCAGGTCATTGGGGACGTCTCCCCTGGGCCTTACCTCCCTAAAAAGAAAGAACCATCCCATTGAAGTGACATTGGGTGGGATTGGTTCCTGTTACGCCAGTTTGACTCTTCAACCTCTAGCCCTTATCCTTGCTACAAACTGTGCGATAACATTTTGGCGTCGTTGTCGGGGAACACTGAGTCAAACCTTCCTCATGACGACACTTTTCGGTAAGCCTTGGCTCTAGAGTATTTATCTTACAAGCTTACCTGGCGACTCCACTTAGGGTGTTTTCCCTTATCTTTTGATAGTTTCAAGAAAATTATCTGGTGACTCCACTGATGACGAAGCCAACTATGACTTCACAATGGGATCCGGGAAACTACAAACCTTTAGACATGAGCAAAATCACGAGATAACCTAGACAAATACCCCCCTGGTATGAAAAATGTCTCCCTAGATTCACTAGCATGGATGGAGAAAGACCCTATCAGTGATGATGCGAAAGACTTGGTAATGAAACTCTTCTTTGCCACTCTGCATGGAAATGCTAGAAGATGGTATGATAATCTTCTAGCCGCTAGCATCACATCTATGGACCAATTAGAAGAAATCTTTCTCATGAGTTGGGGCACTAAATTGGAAGATATCCAATTATTACTTAAAGGACTCGAATACATAAGACAAACAGAGGATGAGACTGTCAGGGCCTTCAGGGGTAGGTTTCATATGTTGTTGCACCAAATTCCTAGAAGCCATTGTCCTGAAGACAAGTACCTCTTATATCTCTTTACCAATGCATTTCTGGGGCATTTGAGTTTCCTCCTCAATAGAAAGGGTCCAAAAACACTTACAAAAGCTTATAACATGGCCATAAAAATTGAGGCAAATATCTCCTTGATTATGAAGGAACACCCCTTTACCCCAGATGCCCTTAATTTGGATAAATTACTTTCCCTTGAGACCTTTATTGAAAATTCACAAGAAAGAAAGGAACAAATTATCGGTCAGCAAAATGGAGATACAGTTGAGGAGCTAGAACCTAAGCCAAATGATGAAATATTAACCTACGCTCCTCCCTCTAATGAAGCTGAAGCATTTCCTCCTGCACAACAAAAAGATGATAAGGTTAGTTGCTTTCCTTTTCAGGATTTCGATGACACCTTGTTCCATGATTCAGAAAATGAAGGAGAAATGAAAGCCTTGAATGAAGTAGATATTCCTTCCTGTACAATTGAAGACAAAGGGGCAGTCCATGAGGATGAAACAATAACGCATGCTAAAAACACTGAAGTCCTCAAAGCTCCTGCACAAGAAGAAACAGTAAGTTGCCCTTCTCCCCAAGATTTTGATGATGCTCTACTTTATGATGAGGGAAATAAGGAGGAGATAAATGAGTCTTTAAATTCTTCAAGTCCAGCATGTTATGACACTAATACTGACATAGTTGATAACATTGATGAGTTCATACATGTTGGGAGACGTAGGTGGGATATAGTTGGTTATGATGTGGATCCCATCTATGACATTGAGAGTCATTTCCAAATGTTGCCTTTACAATCATCACCGCAAATTCTTGACCAGTGGCAACAAGGAGATGAAATTTTTACCAATACTTTTCAAACACCCAAGGAAGACACAGTACCTTGTTTTCCTAATAGCTTTCAGTCTTACCTTGAGGATGTTGATGAGTACTCCTCTGAGCACCTAGATTCTTTCCTTGAAGATGATTGTCAACCACCGTTGTGCTCAGGTTTCGATAGAAGTAAGGACCTTCTTGACCTAAAGAAAGATCCTTGTGACAACACCCCCGGGCCACCTCCGATTACTTTACTTTGTTGTGTCTCTAGAGGTGTAGTTGGGGAGTATGTTTTTGATGTTGAGTTTCTACTGGGGCAAACCCTAGAGTCCAAGGGTTGGTTGAATACTGCAAGTTTAAGTCTATCATCTCAGTGTTTCAACTTTCCCTTGAGAGTTTGCCAGTCATCTGCCAGATTCTTGTCAGTCCCTTCAGAGTGCGAGGATGTCCTAGGTAGCCAATTTGCAGACATGTTGGGTCTGTGTTCCGAACCTTGGAATTTTCATGACCCCCTCCTAAAGTGGATTGAGCACTTTCATCAAAGATTGGCGTGGCATGTTTTTATCCCTCCCACCTGCCTCCATGAGTTAGACTTTGTGATTTCTGATGATATGATATATATTCTAACCCATGTCATTTTTGTGCTTGACTTATCACTATTTTGGTTTATGATGAAGCACAAAGGTAGGTATCGTGGGACGTTGTTGGATTGGCTTCACTGGTTGTTTGACTACACCCAACATCCAACCAACAGGTAAGTAGTTTGCTTTACATTTGCATTTATGATTGCTTTATTTCAGTCCTATATATATGTATGCTGGGGTGGTTTCACCACCCCAATCCGTTTTGAGATCAAGCAGGTAAACAGGTTATGCCAGAGATGTTAAGGTTCTCATGCACTCTACGGTGAGCACATGTCCCCAAGTTGGAGCCAGATGTTACACCCCACTTTTAGGGATAACTAGGAGATCATGTCTTGAGGCCCACAGGTCCTAAACATGGAGTACCGAGAGCAGGATTGACTTTAGCATGGCCCTAGAGGGCCCACCTTTTCTTTCTTCCAACACCTTTATCTTGTCAGCAGCAGCAACATCCATCACCATCGACTTAGTCTTGTGTCAGAGATGGTTCTTGCTCCACGAGGTAATTAGTTCGAGTATCATGGTATGTGTCACTTTGATCATCAAAACCCTTGAATATGTGCATTTGATTCCTTTTGTTTCTAACAAATGCTTGGATCTTACACTTGCCCAGTTGACCATGTCTGGGGGGATTGACAGGATGCCCTAGTAAGCCTGTGTCCTTGGTTTTGGTTTGCCACCGGGGGGCATTTCTGAAAAGCCATCGTCCACTCCCTTCATAGCACCACTTTTTCATCTTGCTTCCCGCTCACCTATCCCATTCCACTTGTATGGGCAATGGGTTGACCTATTTACAGGATTGCACCTTACCTCGTGGGAAGAAGGGGCTAAAGGCCCAAAAGGTAAAAGCAAGCTGGCAAAAGTTAAAAGCCTAAGAATAAACCTTGAGATGCTCCACCCAGGGATCCCCGAAAAAGCAATAATAGGCTTCTCAGCAAGAAACAAGAGGGACCCATAAAAATAGCAAAACAAGACCTAGTCAGAGGATAGGGAGTCTCATCACGAGCCAGCCTATTAGGTCCACGGGTACCTAGCAGTATGACATTGCCACCAGCTGGTTACCACGCCAGGGTTGTGACTCTTGGTTGCATGGCCAAGGGAAAGGGGGTCTCATCACGAGCCAGCCTTGTCATTTCTGCAAAAGTACTTGTGGGTAACGCTGTCACCACTGGTCACCACGCCAGGGCAGTGTCCCTTGATTAGCCTCTTGAAGAAAAAAGCAAATTAAAAATAAAAGAATAAAAGGAAAGAATAAAGGCATGGGCTTGGAAAGATTTGCATTCAGAACAGGTGCAGATCGCCTTCTACAAAGGCACCCACAAGTAAAGCTTTGCATCCTCTGCCCTCACTGCACCCACTTGCTTGGACATCCCTTGACCACATCACCCACTTGCATGGCTTGGATGAGGTCTCTTCCGGAAACTTTCCTTTTCCAGCGGACACTAGCCCAATAGGACACCTTGTCATTTTCTCCAAATGTGTATTGCAGGCTTGTGTAATGTCTTTGAGCTTTGATTGATGTATTAGGGATTTTATGCACGTGTTTAATAATATTGATGATGAGATGTGATTGACATTGCTATGATCCATGTGACTGATGAGCCCATGGAGGGTGTAGCTGTTGATGTGCAGTATCATGCCCAACAGACAGGTACCATTTTGACCGGCACACATGGGGAGATGATCAGTTCGGACCTCCATGGGGCTGAAGAGCCCATCAGATGGATGTTGAGACCCCATCAGGGGGGAGAGATAGGATAGAGATGGATCAGGGGCTTTGCACCAAAGAAGAGGAGGACATTCCACCAGAGGCACCCTGGCAAAGCTTGACCTAGGGGGGTTGTCCCCTTTTTAGTGGAACGTTGGCCTTGGAAGGCATAGGACGTCACCCATGAGGTCCATGATGTCATCCCTGCTTCATGGACGTTTTGGCAGATGGACAAGGCAGTTTGGCACGTGTGGCAGCTTGGAGAAGCCCAAGGGGGGCTAACGTTTTGCTCCTTGACACTGCATTTTCCCTAGAAGGGGCTAATTTCACCCTAGAAAGGGGATGACGTCCTTATGTTGCTTGATTAGGGTTTTAATTTGTCATTTAATGTAAAACAGTATGATTTTTAGTATTTTGGCCTTGTCGGCCTTTTTATGACCTAAAAGTAAAATTAGGTCATTGATACAGTATATATTGAGGGTTTTTACTCTCATTTTTTCATGATCTCACACTCGCTCATGAGAGAGGTCTGAAATTCGTGCCCTCTCTTGGGTTATTGGCTGAAATACTGAGGCGAACTTGTTGAAAGAAGACTTTCTTGGCATATTTTGGCATTTCTCTTGGTGGAAGGTGTTACAACTAGGGTTTGTTATGCTTTTCTTGGTGTTATGTAAGTGATTTTCTGCAAAACTTCTTGATTGAATGGTTGCATTTATTATTTCTTGCATATATTGTTATAAACTTGTTGAATAAATCCTAGGTGACAAGCACACATGGTAGGTCCTTGTCTCATGTCCCCATTAAGAGATTTTTCAGCCATTGTTTGAAGAAGGAAAGAGCCTAGTCGTAGCTACACTCTTATTCTCTCTTCATTTTGCTAGCCATTATTATTTACAAGCTGAGAAGAAGGACAGGCACCAAAGCCTAGTCCTTCTACACTTTGGGCCGATTTCTCTAGGGTTTGTTGGTAGAGCCTTGTTGTAGCAACACTTTGCTTCTCAAACCCTCTTGTCTTGGTTTTATGCTATATCTTCAGCTAGCCGCAATTGTCATTGAGTTAAGGAAGGAGGAGAGAGCACCGAGGCCTAGTTCCCCTACACCAAGGTGAGCCTCTCTCCCTTAGGGTTTTGACTTTGAGGCCTTGCTTTAGCAACACCTCAAAGCTTCTCCCTGTAGTCCTTAGCCGTACTATCTTTGATTCTTTATCTCCTGCCTCCTTCACTTTTGACTCCATTAACCCTAAGGCACTAATCTAAAGACCTCTTGTTTTGAAGTGAACTTGATCACAACAATTCTCAAAACCTTGAATCAAACCCTAACTACTAACCCAAGCTTAGGAACTAACCTAACTAACCTATTGTTGTCGTCACCTCTAGTTATAATATCATTGGTGTAGCTAACGTTTTCTTAATAAGCAATTGAATGGTGGATTAAAGGCATTGATTGAATGAAGTGTTGATTTGTTACATTGAATGCCACATCGTTTTAACATTTATTGAAGAAGTGACATATTTATCATTGCTATTTTATAAACATTGACTTCGTCAATATTTATTATCAAATTGCTTATATGTATATCAGATAGTCATTGATTTATATGAAGTACTAACCAAGTGAGCATCTTGCATATATCAGTTTCCTTGTTGCTTTGGCTCAGGTAGGTGCATCTCCTTTTCTTTGGTTATACTTTATTATTGGTTGTTTAGCCGGACTATCTGCTCGGTGGTGACTTGTGAGGGGGAAACCTATCTTTATCCTATAATCCTTTGCCTTCTCAAAACCCCAGGTCACCAGGGACGTCTCCCCTGGGCCTTACCTCCCTAAAAGGAAAGAACCATCCCATTGAGGTGACATTGGGTGGGATTGGTTCATGTTACGCCAGTTTGACTCTTCAACCTCTAGCCCTTATCCTTGCTACAAATTGTGCGATAACAGGACCTTCATGTTCTTCTTCATCATTGGGATCCATGGAATCTTCTATAGATTTCCTGAAGCCAATCTTTTCATCAAAAGTCACATCTCCTTCAATTGACCTGGAACATAGATTCTGTAAGCTTTTGATGACTCACTATATCCAACGAATATGCCCTTCTTTCCTGAAGGTTCCAACTTCTTTCTTTTGTCCTTGGGAAAATGAATATAGACAAGACAACCAAAGATCCTCAAGTATTCAACACTTGGCTTCTTTCCAGAGAAGGCTTCTTCTGGAGTCATGTTCTTCAATATACGATGAGGACTTCTATTCTGAACATATACAACGGTCATAGTTGCTTCTCCCCATAGAAACATAGATAGATTCTGGTCATTCATCATTGCCTTAACAGATTCTTCAATGGATTGGTTCTTTCTTTCTGCTACACGATTCTACTAAGGATTGTAGGGAGTACTGAGCTCCCTTCTAATCCCGACCTCTCCACTTAGTGAGGATGTTGACATTGGTCCACACACATCTGAGTGAACGATGTCCAAAACTCCTTTTGCTTTACACGCTTCCTTTAGAATTGGTACTTGGTGAGATCACCTACCTCACCACTTGATGGAGTCATATGCTCCATGTCTGCAACTGTCACTGTAGCTCCTTCTTAGAGTTATTGCATGTGACCTGCCCAGAACAAGAACAAGAAGAGAAAAAGTATTTCCAATAGTATTTTCATAAGAACATATCTATGGTAACAAGGATGGTAGTCATCATAGGATTACCAAGGTGACCTGCCCGGGAGCAAAACAAGAAATATCTCCTAGAGGAGATGTTAGTTCATTTTGCAAACAAGTGCAATAAGCATCTATATCAACAGTACTTACATGCAACCAAGTATACCTAGCAGTAATAGAACCTTTCAAAGATTGTTGTTACAACTATAGTTTTTATGTGTACTGTAGCAACTATCAAACTTGAAATGTGCAAATTGAAACTCAACAATGTGATCAATCAAACCTGGAACCTAGAGCCTCAACTTTTAGGAAGGGTGCACTTGTTCCTCTGAATGTATTGAATCCATGATCATTGCTTGGTCAAGGTCTCTTGTACATCCCCTACAAACACACTCATGCTTTGCTAGATGATATAACTTGAAAAGCATATACAAGTGCATACCTTTGAAAATTGTAGCATCGTTTAGCTTGTCTTCTAATCTGAAACTAGACACCATCTTGACAAGAAGAGGTTAGAAACTAAATCAAAAAGGTTCAATAATTAGAACAAGCTAGAAACCCTGAAATTTCAACTTTGACCACAAAAATCAATTTTTACCAAAAGTCAACCTTTGACTTTGACTTTGACCCAAAAACTCAAACTTGACAATTTTGTTGGTTGAGGGCACTAGAGGGTGCACTAGGCTAGGGCACACCAGAATACCCAAAAATTAGGTCCAATGCTTCACTGAAAGTGCCCAAGAATTTAGGTTAGGGTTTGTTGCAACTGCAAAATCAGAAACCCTAGTTGCAGCTGCAACTGGTGCTATAATGAGCTTGACAAGGAACTGTCGATCTACCTTCCAGCGGTTACACTGTTCTAAAGGTAGTGTGGGCCCATAACCTATTAAAATATTCGATGTGCTCATTTTACCATAGACAATATCACTATTGTCTCCCAACCATACGCATGCAGCCACCCCCGAGCACTTTAACCTTTACTAGATAGAATGATTTTGGAAGCCACACTAGAACCAACAAATAAACCCTAGTTGCAGCAGTAGCACAAGATGGAACCAAAAAACACCATCCATCACAGGACAAGGAGAGTGCACCTTCTCTAAGGGTATTACACAAGAGAGAGAGTCTCCACAACCATAGAACAAGAACAATACTCAACTACAACAGTTGCAGTTGCACTTCTTAGGTTGCCACCAAGAATGTCACCAAGAATACCACCAAGAAATACTACAAAGTAGGGCGCATATCTTAGGATAGATAGCGCTAGAGAGAGAGAGACCAAGAATCACCCCAAACGATGCACCTTACTTTCTCGCAGTTGCAGCTCCAAACTTGTGTTATAGCTTTCTGAGAGAGTGAGTGAGGTGTGTGTACAAATGAGCTCAAGCACCTTCTATTTATAGTCCTTGTCACCTGTATAGGCCGACTTCTCTTTCTTGAGGGTAATCCTTTAATATTATTTATTCCACTGAGTCGACTTGTCTTCTAGTGTTTTTACAGATCTGTTTAGGGTTTCTCTTGCTTCCGAAATATTCTATTCTAGTCAAAGGTTACATATGGAGGTTAATACCTTCCGCAACTACCATAATATCAACACTTTGTACCCAATTATGTTGAAATAATGTAACTGCAAAGTGTATTCTTATTATTATTTGATATATTATTCATTGGATCAATCCCCATTGTGGATTGATCATGTCGGCTACTTTAAAAGGACCAAATCCCCTTTTGCGGATTGGTCATAATGTAATTGTAAAAGGCAAAAGAAGAAGTCGGCCCCAGAATATATCAAAGAGGCCCCGAAACATAATAAAGGTGGTTATAACCACCCAGTTGGAGAAGTCGGCCCTGCCAATGAAGAGACACTTCACACGTGCCAGTCTTGTATAAATAAGGAGGCTAGCGCCTCACTTAGACACACAACTCACTTGCTCATTTGTGAGACAAGTTTCGGAATTGCAGTTAGAGAAGGAGGAGGCAAAGTGGTGCATATCTGGGAGAGGATCTTCTGCATTAGTTTAAGAGATCTCTTGGCATTGTATTGGCTATCTATAATAAGGAAGTTTTGTTGGGTTTTCTTCCCCTAGAGGGTTTCCCAGGATAAATGTTGTGTCTCTTGTGATTGTGTATTTGTCAGTGATCTTGTATTATGCTATTGTTATCTATTTAAATGCAAAGAACTATAATAATGGCTTAAACATTAACATGGTATCAGAGCCAAGCTAAAGAGAGCATCTTTCACAAGAGAAAAGTGAAAAACGTCATTGTTACCGTACATGAAAATTAGGACTTTTTGTTGGTGAGGTATTTCAGCCCTAAAACCATCTAGAAAAGTGCGCCCTCCCCCAAGGATCATTTTGGCACCTTCAGCGCACCTTTTCAGTGGCTAGATCTCCCGAAAAGTGAAACCCTAGTTTCACAAAGTACCAAAAAACCAGAAAACCAAAGTACCAGAAAACCAGAAGCACCAGTCCAGAAATCCGCAGATCAAGTTTGAGGGGGTAAAAGTTGGATTTTCAAAAATTTGACTGCACCAGCTAACTCGCCTCAACTCAGCGCATCTATCCCCTGGATCAGAATTTCAAAATTCAAAGTTTGAAAAATTAGGGTTTCCTCATAAAACCCTAAGTTGCAGTTGCAGTTGCAGTCTCAGAACCAATTGCAGTTGCAGTACTAGTTGTAGTTGCAGCCGTACTACCAATTGCAGTCACCCTTGAAGTTTTTAAAGAGTTTGGTAATGATTACCGTTGCTGCCAGATGGTGCCACCACCTGCAAATGCTATCAGAGGTATGTACTCACATATGTTTAAATGGTTAAACTTTAAAGAGTATTTGCGGGAGAAGGGATCTCTTGCCATAGATCCAGAAGGATCTCAAGATCCAACACATTCAGAGGAATGATGCAACCTAGGTGTGATTATTCTGATACCCATCTATTTGTTATGACATTATTTTGATCAGTGTTGCATGCTGAAGCTATGATCAAATTACTAGATGGATTAAAAGTTGAGATCATAGAGCTTATCCTCTAACCCAACCTTCTGTCAAGATAGCGTATTGTCTCAGTACAAAAGACAGGTTGAAGAAAGCACTCGTCACTTGAGTGAAGGAGACCTGGAAGAAAAGGAAGCACTCATTCTTGAGGACAAGGCTCCAGGTTTGATTAATCAAGTTGATAAGATTCAAAGGTACACATGACAAGTTGATGACTATAGTTGAGATAACAGTCTTTGTAAAGTATTATACTTGATAGCATGTGAGCAAATAGAAGTAAATGCTTTACCTGATACAACTAACACCTCCTCTAGGAAAAACCTCGTGTGTTAGTTCCAGGTTGTCGTGGAGGAATGTTTGATCACAACACTATGAAAGTGTTGACCTCATTCCGTATTGTATTCCTTACCTCAATCTTTGATTCAGACAAGTTACAAGTAATAGCTCTAAAGGAGCTACTGTGATGATTGTTCGTGCTATTGCTTTATATTATCAAAAGGATATTACTCTTGCCTATTGTTTTGTTGACCTTGCTCCAGGTCACACGTAATAACCCTGAGGAAGCTATAGTGAAGGTTGCAGAAGGAAACATGCTAAAGGAGAGACCATAAATGAAGCAAACATCATTGGAAAAGAAGAAGGTGGCTTGCATAAGCTAAAGGGTCCCTCAGAAGCGGCCATGACCCATGACATTGAGAATCCATGTGAACTTTGGCATAGAAGATTAGCTCACATTAACTACAAGGCGCTACCATACATATGCAAAGCGATCACAGGTTTATCAGAACTCAAAGGTGACCATGAAGGCGTATGCAATGGATGTGCACAAGGGAAGAACATCAAGAACCTTTTTCCGAAGAAAGACAGCAAAGCAGAAGCAGTCCTAGAACTCATTCATTCAGATGTGTGTGGCCCAATGCCATCGTCCTCCATTAGTGGGTATGTATATTATGTATCATTCATTGATGATTATTCTCGTAAAACCTAGATATATTTCTTGAAATCTAAAGATGAAGTGTTTAGCAAGTTCAAGGAATTCAAAGCCTTGATAGAGAACCTTTCTGAAAGGAAGATTAAGATACTCAGGTCAGATAATGGAGGAGAATATACCTCAAAAGAGTTTGTGAACTTCTGCAAAGATGTTGGGATCAAGAGGGAACTCACTACTCCCTATAATCCCCAACAAAACAGTGTAGCTGAACGAAAGAACGGAACCATAATGGAAGCTGTGAAGACTATGATCCATGATCAAGATCTTCCTATGTGCTTATGGGCAGAAGCAGCAATGGCAGCTGTATATGTGCAGAACCGATTGTCCCATAGTGCACTTGGGCTCAAGACACCGGAAGAGATGTTCACAAGAAAGAAGCCAGAGGTAAGCCATCCCAAAATATTTGGCTACCCAGTGTTTATTCATATACCGAAAGAGAAGAGAAACAAGTTGGAACCTTCAGGAAAGAAGGGAATATTTGTGGGATACTGTGAGGTCTCTAAGGCCTTCAGAATCTATATACCAGGTCACCGTCACATTGAGATCAGCAGGGATGTGACTTTTGATGAAGATGCAGCGCTTAAGAAATCAAGACGATGCCAGCTTGAAGAAGTATATGAAGAGGAACCCGTAATCCCTAGTACTGCAATGAGGGAGGTTCCCAGAGATGGAGAACCAGTGAGAGAAGTCGTAACTTCCCCTGATGAGGAACTTCTAGAAGACCATGATATAGTAGAAGTGAAAGAACCTCCTCAGATGACGACCCTCCATAAAAGAAAACCAACTTGGGCTAGAGAGCTTATTCAAGATGGAGAGAAGTACGGTGTTCCCCAAGGAACTACAAGATAGGTGAAAAGACCAAAGCCATTCTCCAGTTATACGGCTTTAATGTGTGATCTTCTAGAAGAGGAGCCTACCTGCTTTGAAGAAGCCATTCAGAGGAAAGAATGGGCAGATGCCATGACAGAGGAAAACCAATCCATAATGAAGAACGAAGTATGGGAAATAGTTCCCAAACCGAATAGTAAAGATGTGGTATCCTCAAGATGGCTCTTCAAAATAAAGCATGCTACTGATGGAAATATTGAGAAGTATAAAGCAAGATTTGTCGCTCATGGATTTTCCCAAAAGGAAGGCATTGACTATGAAGAGACATTCGCTCATGTGGCCAGATACACTTCGATCAGAACCATCATAGCTCTTGCAGCTAAGATGAAGTGGAAGCTGCACCAGATGGACGTGAAGACAACTTTCCTAAATGGTATCATCAAGGAGAAAGTGTATATAGAGCAACCTCAAGGATTTGAGGTTGAAGACAGGAAGTCTCATGTCTGTAGATTGAAGAAAGCCTTATACAGATTGAAGCAAGCTCCTAGAGCTTGGTATGGCCGTATAGACAGTTTCTTGACGAGCTTAGGCTTTACCAAGGGTAGAGCAGACTCTAACCTCTACTTCAAGATCATGAACAATGAGCCAGTAATCTTACTGCTATATGTGGATGACTTATTCTTAACTGGAAAAGAAAAGCTCATCACTGAATGTAAAAAGAGACTTGCCTCGGAATTTGAAATGAAAGACCTTGGCCTAATGTATTATTTCTTAGGTCTTGAGGTATGGCAGAGTCCTGAGAGGATCTTCCTTAACCAAGGGAAGTATACAGTCGAAATCCTGAAGAGATTCGACATGTGGGAGTGCAAACCCATGAATACACCCATGGAAGCAAAGCTGAAGCTGTCGGTTGATACTTCGTCAGAGTTGATCGATGCCACACTGTACAGACAGATTATTGGATCGTTGATGTACCTGACGAACACCAAACCAGACATTTGTTTTGCCGTGAACACCTTGAGTCAGTTTCTGGTAGAACCCAGACATGTTCACCTAGTGGATGCAAAACATGTGATGAGGTACCTTAAAGGTACAATAGATTGTGGTCTCAGTTATGATGGAGATCATAATTTCACATTGAGTGGATATACTAATGCAGATTGGGCAGGAAGTGTTTCTGACAGGAAAAGCACTTCAGGATGTTGTTTTAGTTTGGGATCAGCTATGATCTCGTGGCAGAGTAGGAAGCAATCCAGCATTGCTCTCAGCACAGCAGAAGCAGAATACATTGCTACATGTTCTGCCAGCTGCAAAGCTATATAGCTTCGAAAGTTGTTGATCGGTCTATTTGACCTAGAGATGGAAGCAACCACGACCCTATGTGACAACTAGAGCTGCATAAAGATGACAGAGAATCCTGTATTCCACGACAAGTCGAAGCACATAGAGATCCGTTATCATTACATCCGTGACATGGTGCAGAGAGGAGCCCTAAAGCTCCAGTACATTAGCACGGATGAACAGGTTGCTGACGTGTTGACCAAGCCACTATCTCATATAAAGTTTGAGTACTTTCGAGATAAGCTTGGTATAGTCCGAAAGGACCCTCCTCAAAAGGGGGAGTAGATGTTGTGATGAGACATCTCTTGCTTCCGACCTGATGGTTGTGACGTAAAGCAGGATGAGTACCTTGCTTCCGACCTGATGGTTGTGACGTAAAGCAAGATGATGTGTGACTAGTACTGTGCTTTCGGCTGTATAGTTGCGACGTAAAGCAAGTCTAGTACCCTGCTTCTGACCTGATGGTTGTGACGTAAAGCAGGACGTGTACCTTGCTTCCGACCTGATGGTTGTGACGTAAAGCAAGATTGTGTGATGAGACTAGCATTGTGCTTCCGTCTAGATAGCTGTGACGTAAAGCCAGTCTAGTATCCTGCTTCCGACCTGATGGTTGTGACGTAAAGCAGGACGAGTATCTTGCTTCCGGCTTGACAGCTGTGACGTAAAGCAAGACGATGAGATGTGACTAGCACTGAGCTTCCAACTTGATAGCTGTGACATAAAGCCAGTCTAGTATCCTGCTTCCGACCTGATGGTTGTGACGTAAAGCAGGACGAGTATCTTGCTTCTAGCTTTATTGCTGTGACGTAAACCAAGACTATGAGATGAGACTAGAACTATGCTTCCGGCCTTATGGCTGTGACGTAAAGCCAGTCTAGTATTATGATGATGAGCCAACCTCGTGCTGTGATGATGATGTATTAGTTTTTATACTAATCCATACTGATGCAGATGATGATTGCATTCCTTTGAGAATGACGATGCTACCGATGAAGAAAACTTCTGATGATTTATAGATACGCCAGTCAGTCTTCCAAGATGGTATTGATGATGTTGTCCTCTCACCCACTTGATGTTGTTGATGATAAAGGCCTCTCTCTCTGACATGACGCTGCTGAAGAATACCCTTCTTCTTAAGGGGGAGTGTTGAAATAATGTAACTGCAAAGTGTATTCTTATTATTATTTGATATATTATTCATTGGATCAATCCCCATTGTGGATTGATCATGTCGGCTACTTTAAAAGGACTAAATCCCCTTTTGCAGATTGGTCATATTGTAATTGTAAAAGGCAAAAGAAGAAGTCGGCCCCAGAATATATCAAAGAGGCCCCGAAACATAATAAAGGTGGTTATAACCACCCAATTGGAGAAGTCAGCCCTGCCAGTGAAGAGACACTTCACACGTGCCAGTCTTGTATAAATAAGGAGGCTAGCGCCTCACTTAGACACACAACTCACTTGCTCATTTGTGAGACAAGTTTCGGAATTGCAGTTAGAGAAGAAGGAGAGAGAGTGGCGCATATCTGGGAGAGGATCTTCTACATTAGTTTAAGAGATCTCTTGGCATTGTATTGGCTATCTATAATAAGGAAGTTTTGTTGGGTTTTCTTCCCCTAGAGGGTTTCCCAAGATAAATGTTGTGTCTCTTGTGACTGTGTATTTCTCAATGATCTTGTATTATGCTATTGTTATCTATTGAAATGAAAAGAACTATAATAATGGCTTAAACATTAACAAATTAAGGGATAACTTCTAAAGGGCCAAACTTTAGATTAGATTTCTTTATTTGCAATCACTTGTACATACTTCACACTTACAAGTGGAATTGCACTATCAAGTCACTTCACAATAAACCTACGAACTAAACAACTCACCTTAATAATAAAACTGTCAAGAGCATTTGCAACACATCTTCATCTCAACAGCATTACATACATCTTGCAACAACCTTTACATTATTGGCACTGGTCTTTATATTTCTTATCATTTATCTTTTAAGCACTTGTATCTACTTTCAATATTGTATCTTTTACATGCAAGTACTTTACATGCTTTGTATCTTTATCATAAGCAAGTTCTATTTTGTGTCATGTCATATATGTTGCTAGAATAGATTTACTTGTACTTTTCTCTTGCTTTGAATAAACTCCTAGATTTCTTTTTTCTATTTAGCTTACTTAGCCTTAGTTATTTTTTAGGGACTACCCCCCTTGGCTTCGCTAGGAGTTGGCCTAGACGGAGGAGTCAAGAATCAGGTGACAACACCTCAACTCAAGACTTGCCCCCAAGGAAGGATTGAAGATTTCTTCCACACGATCTGAGGTGTGTATAAGGCGGCAAGAGTTAGCAAGCACTAACCCAAAGAGCAAGGAGAATGTACAAGGTGACAATGTACATTCTCCAATTACCTTAGAGACTGTCCAATTTCAAGTGTTAATAGAGTTCACCTCCCTTTATCTTATTGTCTACTTACTCTTTTTCATTAAACTAGGTTCTACACTACTTCAAATATGCTCTATGTACTCCTTCTTGTTGTCAAATGTTGTTCTTCCTAACTCCATTGAACTATGTTGGTCACGTGGACATTAGTATAATTTCTTTCTTTCCTTCTTTCTTTCTTTGTACTCGTGATGATTACTCGTATCAAGAAATGGGCCTCTTTATCCACAAAGGGACACACACACATGGTAAAACCATTCATTAACTAGGACTTTATAATAAACTCATGACATAGCTCGTGGCCCACTTTATGATGAAGTACACCATCGCATTATAATAAGAAGAATAAATCAATGATTCCATCAACCATGTCTTATTCATTAAACAAAGACTATAAGACAATATATGACTTGATGACTAACATGGTGCAATTAGTAACTTTGATTGTAGCTTACATCGTTATTCAAAAACAGGGATAAGAGTAACACTCACATCAAACAATTTGAAATAGTTTGAGACGAAACATCCCAATGCCACTTGCTAGTTGAAAGGAAATAGCATACTTACAAGTATGTGAGCAATGATTTCATCAATAAGAAATCTAAAATTGTGGAAATAAAAACATCACAGAATGCAATTTAGCATTATTCAATAAAATTTGCACCTTTATTTTTCTACCTCTTTTGTAAGATATGTAGTCTCTTAATCAAATAATGCTTTGTTTTTTTATTTCCTTCTAAATTTCACATTAATGGCCAGTTGAAGTCCGCTCTATGATTCATACCAAAAATCGCATGCCTTACTTTCTGCCCAATTCGAAATGCATACTCTGCATTCTGGTAAGCCAATGCCTTGGCTGCTGCTGCCAAAGAATCTGCCTGTAAATCCACAACAACATAAGTTTATAGAATCATCATTAATGATATTTTTTGTTCTACACACTTCAAGCAGGAAGGTACATACCAGATTAAAAATGATCTCATCTACTACTCAAGAATCAATTTAGTGTCAAGTTAGCAAGTAAGATGTCACACCTCAAGCTTGGAAATTTTATTGCGTAACTCGGCAGCATAGGCATAATCCTCATCCTCAATAGCTTTCTGCAGATCCGTTCTGCAGCAAAGGGTTATGGAATAATGTCATTTGACAACAACACAAGATGGTAATTATTTAAGAATTACAGATGACTGATCACTACGTTCTTCTTACCAAATTTTACTCAAACTTCAGCACATAAAAGATGATCCTGATGAGTAAAAGTTGAGAATTTTCTCTATAAAAGATAGAATGGCACCTTTGTTAATGGTGACATTCCACCAAATTAGAGGATGATAATGTCAGTAAGCTATTACAATTCTCAATTGCAATTAAAAATCTTATTAAAACAAAGTAACAAATCTTGGAGTTTTGAATCTATAAATATTAAAGATGAACGAAAACTAAAAGTATCAGTAATCAAAAGTTCTAACCAAGAAACTTGGAAGAGTGAAGAAATGAACAGAAAGAGAATTGAGAACACTAGGTTCCTTCTACAATGTTATTATAAAATCCTCCAGATAAAAATGACAAGGAATCTTGTTTTTCCTTCAAAGACAAAGCACTTAGAGGTTCATCATCATTATATCAAGGAACATCCACAGAACAAGGAGATAGAATTGAATTCTGCAAGTCACGAGATCAAGTAGCAGATATTTTCACGAAGGCACTCAACAAAGAGAAGTTCATTAAGTTAAAAGATCTGTTGGGAGTTATGGAAAAGAAAATAAACATTAAGGGGAGTGTTAGACATTGTAATGTTTAACTTCTAAAGTCCTAGGTCCTAAGTTATTAATTTACAAGGACAAGTTATAATGTCTTGTTATAACTTTGTAATATTAAAGTGAAGTTAGACTTATAAAGTGTTAGGACATGTATATGACATGTAAGGACAGCACTATTATAAAGTATTTATGGTGTCACTAAGTGAGTCATTTCTCACGGGAACGAAAAAATGTGTCTTGTGTGTTTCTTGATTGTAAAAGTGTTTATACCACACCCATGTATGATGTTATGCATTGAATGAATATAACATATTGTTTTATATTTTCACATTCTGTTCATATTAACTTGCACACAAAACCTCTTATTGGGGCATGGATGAAAGGCTCACTCATGGTCATGTCAAGTGAATTTGCCAAGGTGATCCACTAGAGGAATTAGTGCAACTGAAACACAAATTGCTATGAGTTTCACTCAACATAGACAGTCTCTAATTTATGGCACAACAAACAACGTAGTTGACTCAAACAAAATTTTAAGCATGCATCACTTAAACATTGGCATGATAATATTGAGCAGAAAATCAACTCCAAACTCGCATTCACTAAATAAGATGTACGCCCGAGATATGAACATACAGCAATAAAAACTATCCAACTAACCAACCCATCAACCAACCCCTTTACAATGTCATGAAAGGGTATTTATAATATAGCTAAGGTAATACAGAACACTTAGTTTCCCATATGAGCATATACCATGTATGACAGAAATCCAGGAAGGATGAAGAGAAAGAAGGAAGATGATCTGTTTTGATTGTTTGTGTTCCGCGCATGCGCTGCTAAGTTGTCCATCTGCACCAATGACTTTGCATTGTTAGGTTGTGCATCTACAGAAAAATTAGTGCAACAAATATTAGCATGACCGAACTTTCTTCTTGAGCAACAAGGATAACAACATTTATCACTCCAATCCACGCCCAAGATTGAACATTGCAATGTGCATTATGAATCAATGTTGTTACACTATCTTGCACCTCTAATACAAAGACCAAATCTGCACACCTATACTAGTGGAACTTCAGTTTAATGTGACTCCAACAAGAACGGACATCAATTTCTTACTATTCTCGGGATTAAACCTCCCTACTTAGAGGTTGTTGGTATTGTTATCGCAGGATTTGTAGTTCTGAAAATCCCAACACAAGTCCCCCAAATCTGTGTAACTATAGGAAATCCTACCACTGTCACCTTAGTAAGAAATCCCCTTGTTTTAGTGATGGAGAAGGTCCACCATAGGCGAGGCTTCCCCAGTGACCTCAAGGGATCAAAATAGCAAGTTTGTTAGCCAAGCCTACCACCCACTCTCTTGATCACCTAATGATTGGTCTAGGTCAGGGAGATAGAAGAGGTTTAAAGATTGTTTTGGTACCTCTCCGGAACAAGAACACTTATAGCATGTATATGATCAATCCCAAGTCCAAACATGCAAGTAACACCTCTCTAGGACACTAGACAATGAAAATTGATATGGCTGTTATGAAATTGCAGCAATTAGCAGTAGTACAACAGCAATGAATAAAGTATAATAGCAGCGAAATTACACTTCAGAATTGCAACATTTGACCATGAAAATTTAGCATTTACTCAATAGAACATTATCCAGTTGTTAGATGCAATTTATGGGTATGTTAGGCCACCTTTAGATGAGTGTATGCAGCAATTTTAAGTGTTATCAGATGATTGTAGCAAACTTTTGCAACAGCAGCAAGTTTACTAGCAAATTAGCTTAAGTTAGTGTTAGTAAAGTTAGTAGGAAGCTTGAGAGATTTGAAAAAGAGAGTTCGTTGATCACTTTCACCATAAGAAAGCTTAGAGATTAGTGCCTTTGAGGGCTATGGAGTCTTTACAACAGCAATACAATATGTTTGGAGATGAAACTAGCAAAGATTTAAGAGGTAGGACTTAAACTCTAAGGTGCTAGCACATTAGGGCCTTAGGGTTTAAGCCTTAAGAAGAAGGATTGCTAGAGTGCAAGCACTTTTGGGCTCGAACAACCTTTTCTCCCTTCTTTCGTACTTCAACTAGGTCACAATCAAGAGTCTAAGGCCAAAATCCTAAAGTGCTAGCACTTTAGGGCTTTAGGAGTCTAACCCTAGCTAGGATTTCTTCACAAATTCTGAAAAAAATTAACCTTGTGAAAGGAGGAAGCACTTATGCTCCTCTCTTAGGGTTTTACCAAGCAAGGTCTCAAGCATGAACAAGTAAAATTACCATGAGACATTTATAGCATGAAATAAAATTGCAGAAAATTAACTTACTTCACCTAGATACCATGAAAATAAACCCTAATTGCAGCAATTCCATCCAAAAATCAGCAAAGGAACATCCACACTTTACCTCCAAGAGATAGTGCATGCGAGAAAAGAGCCAATAACCCCAAAATGGGAAAATTTCAGACTTGTTCTCTCACAAATGGTGAGAAGATGTGATGATAAATTGACAAGTGAGGGTGGTCTATTTATATGAGACCACCCTAAGCTAATTTGTCCACGTAATTATGTCAATTACAAAATAGAAGAGGGTCGACCTCTTGATTTTCTCTTACATTAAGCCAAAATAAAAATTTACATGAGATAAAACCCTAGAAGGGTGACGTAGGCTTTGAAAGTGCAACGTCAAACATGAAAGAGGGAGACGTTGGGCCTCCAAAGGCCATGTGTCGTGCTCTCATGTGCCAAAGTGTCATGCCATGGGTTTCCTCCTATCCAACCATCTCATCCATCAAAGCCTAGCCTCCAAGATGACGTCAAGAGCTAATGGGTGATGTCCTAGGCCTCCAAAGGCAAAAGTCCAAATGGAAAAGAGTGCAACCTCATCCTCTAGTGATGCTAAGGAGCCTCCAAAGGAAACGTTCTCCATCCTCAAGGTGCAATGCTCATCATCCATGGTCTCCCATATGCGGGGTATGGCATCTATCCTGTGGGCAAGGCCCTGCAAAGACAAACGAGTACGCCCTCCAAGGGTCCACAAGTCACATGAATCATGCCAAGTAAGCCATATTCAATACAAGAACCACCCAAACATGTGCATCAAATCCCCCCTTTTCAAATTAAACAAATGCTCAAAGACCTTATAAATTTTGCCAAACTTAGGTATGGGAGGGGTGTCATGGTGCCCTATTGGGTAGGCCAATCCCTAAGTCAAGGAATGTTTCCCAAGGAAACCCTATCTAGACCATGTGATGAGTATGAGGTGGATCGAGGAAGGACTCTTGGGCATGGGGTTCTTGACATATCAAGGGTTCATATTGTCTCATTTATGGGTGCCTTTGTGGAGAGTGTGCTACATCCTTGAATTTCCCTTTGTTTTCAATGCAACTCATGGGCTCTCTCACAGGGCGACTCACTCAGTCTGTGTCCTGGAAAATGTCTCATGCAGCTGTAATCATCAACACTCCCTCTCAGCTAGGGAGGTGTTATCGCACAGTTTGTAGTTTAGGTCACAGGCTACAGGATAGAGGACAAACTGGCGTAACAGGAACCTTCCCCACCCAATGTCACCTCGATGGGGAGGTTCTTTCTGTTTAGGGAGGTTAGCCCAGAGGAGACGTCCCCGGTAACCTGGGGTTTGAAGAGGCAGAAGATACAAGGTCAAGTTTTAAGAGTTCCCTCCTCACAGGTTACCACCAATGTCAGATAGTCCGACTAATCAGCCAATAAAAGAAGTGTATGCCCTGTTGAAAACACCTGCCCGGAACAAGACAATAGCAACACAATATATATATTTGCAGGCTATGACTCAAAGGGTTAGTACTTCTTTAACTATCTGATTTTATTCAATAAGACATGCAATAGATACAAGATGAAGTCAACGTTTTGTTAATTAGCTTATGAAAGATTATCAATTCATCAATATCTACCAAGATGACTAAGCCGACACTATATCCAATCAATAATTTCTTAAATAAATGCTTGAAATCATCACTCAATTGCTTATATTACACTTCTGCTGCGTCAAGATGGGATATTCAACTATGACGTCAGCCTTTATTAGGTTAGCAATGTTAGTTAGGGTTTCAGAAATTAAAGTTTTAAAGGTAGTTTTGTACACTAAAGCTTCAACGTTGGAGATCAAATCAGTGCCTTAGGGTAAAAGGAGTCAAAGATAAGGGCACAAGGTCTCGGAAGGATGATAACTTAGAGACTAGAAGGTAGGGTTCTATGGTGCTGCAAAGGCAGGGCCCTGTTAAAATAATGTAACTGCGAAGAGCATTCTTATTATTATTTTGTTATTGGATTAAATCCCCATTGTGGATTAATCGTGTCATTATTATTATTGGATTAAATCCCCATTGAGGATTAATCATGTCATTATTATTATTGTTATTGGATTAATCCCCATTGAGGATTAATCGTGTCAGTAATTGTATAAGGACCAAATCCCCTTTTGCGGATTGGTCATCGGACAATTACAAAGTGCAGAATAAGTAGTCGGCCCCAGCAGTTATAATGGAAGGGCCAGAATTAATTAAAGGTGGGTTTACCCACCCAGTGTGAGAGGTTGGCCCTACCAGATGGTGACTCTTCACACGTGCCAGATTGATATAAATAAGAGGCTAGCGCCTCACTTCTTACATACACTTCACTTGCTCATTCTCTTATGAGGCAAGCTGCAATTACAAGTTGGAGAGAGGAGAAGAAGGGTGGCGCATCTCTTGAGGAGGACTTTTCTGTATTGGTTTGAGTTATCTCTTGAACATTGTATAAGCCATTTATGATA
>ML825201.1:18592-37620 GCA_009831015.1 Picea engelmannii | reverse complement strand
GCAATGTCATACTGCTAGATACCTATGAACATAATGGGTCGGCTCGTGATGAGACCTCCCATCCTCTTGGCTAGGTCTTGTTTTATTATTTTTCTTTGGGTCCCTTTTGTTTCTTATCGAGAGGCTTTTTATTGCCTTCTCGGAGATCCCTAGGCAAGGCATCTCTAGGTTTTATTTCCTATGGCTTTTATCTTTTACCAGCTGCTTTTACCTCCTGGGCCTTTAGCCCCTTCTTCCTACAGGACAAAGTGTAACCCCTCAAATAGGTCATCCTAATGCCCGGACTAGGGGAATGGGATGGATGAATGGGAGACAAGATGTAAAATGATAATATGGTGGGAGCGGACGATGGCTCTTCAAATCCTCCCTGGTGGCTAACCAAAACCGATGGACACAAGCTTGCTAGGGCATCCCGTTAATCCCCCCAACCATGGTCAAGTGGGTTAGTGTAAGATCCAAGTAGTTGTCAGAAATGTAAGGAACCTGATGCACACATCTGAAAGTTATAATGATCAAACACGACACATACCATGATACCTGGACCAATTACCTCATGGAGCAAGAGTCTTCTCCGATGCAAGTCCAAGCCGATGGTGATGGATGCTGCTGCTGCTGACAGGACAGGTCTGATGAAGAAGAAGAAAGATGGGCCCTCCAGGGCCATGCTCAGGTCAATCCTGCTCTTGGTACTCCATGTCTAGGACCTGTGGACCTCGAGACATGATCTCTTAGTTATCCCTAGGAATAGGGGATAACAGGAGGCATTCTCCACCAGGCCAAGTCTCTCACGGAAATACTTGAACTTCATCTTGGCAAGTGGTTTGGTGAAGGTATCTACAATATGCTCATGTGTAGGAAGGTATTGTACGTGTATTGTTTTCCTCTGTGTTGATGAATGCAGCTATGTGAGACAATCTCTAGATTACAAACCTGTGAGATGTGGATCATTGCAGCTATGTGAGTCTTTCTCTCAGCTTACAAACCTGATAGAAAGCCCCTAAGAAGGATACGTGGTTCCTGCCTGAGATAGAGCTAGGAACGTAGAGATGACCTCCTCCATTCAAAGAGTTGAGAAGAACTCTAGATGATTATCCCGTGGGAAAGGCGATCTGTTGAGTTAGACGTGCCTGTGGCTGAGCACAAGGTGAACATGTGAAATCCCAAAGTGTTGGGTGCATCGTCATGTGAACAGAAATGAAGATGATGTATTAGCCTCCTCTAAGCAGCAGAGTTGACGAGAAGACTCTAGATGATTCTCTTATGTGAGGCAGTGGGAAAGAAAATCTGTAGAGTGGACGTGCCTGTGGACGAGCACAGGTGAACGTGTGAAGATCTGGTTCTTCTGTGTAATGCAGTGAACCAGAGATATGACATCCCTATGGATATGCCCCTAGTGGATGAGCACTAGTGGGTGTATCAGATCCTTTGCTATATATTGTTCAAGAGTCTGACCTGTCTGTAACCCTAATTGTTATGTAAAGGGTACAGGTCGGCCCCACCTTAATGTGATTAATAATAAATGTAAAAGATAATTAATATGGTTAATATTAATTATAATAATAATAATAATAATAATGTGACTTAGAGAGGTCGGCCCTATTGAGCCAATAGACACTTTTGTTGATAGGACAAGTCTAATATAAGTAAAGGAAGATTCCCCATTGTGGAATCACATCTTCTATGTGAGTTTGGAAATTTCAGCAAGTACATCTACTTGGGAAAAGGTGTGCACCTCTCTTGGGCGCTAGTCTTCTAGGGTTTGAGCACCCTCTTGTGTGCTAGGTCTTATTGGTGGTGAAGGTCTTTCTCTTGAAGAATATAGCAAAGGATTTGGCTGTGTTTTCTTCCCTTATTGAGAAGGGTTTCCCGGGATACTTCTTGTGTTCTTGTGCATGGTGTTTCTTCCTGTGATCTTGGTTGCTGCAACATTATTGTTTATGGTTAAGACAAATGCTAAAATGGAATGAACTTCATGCTTAACCTAGCTTATTGAAAAATCAACATGGTTTCAGAGCATAGGTCTTGAAAAAACCCATTGCACAAGCATCTACCAAGTCTCCTCTCTCTCTTTTGCAAAACCGTACGACCCTCCTAGGGTTTCCAAAACTTTTGTACGGCCTACCTCCTTGAGGAGTTTCAGCACTTGTCACTTGGATGTTGGGGCTAAAAAGTGCATAGGAGTGTACGGCCTCCTTCAGCGCACCTCCAGCAAGCTTCAGATTGCATTTCTGAGCATTTTGACTTTTTGGCCCTGGGGTTTCGCTAATTTCTGCAGGAATTCAGAAATAGGGTTTATGCAGCTCATTGAAGGAGCTCTTCAGCTCACCAGTGTTCTCCTATATTTCGAAGGCTTATTGTTGGGAGTCATAAGTCCAATAAAACCTAAAAGTTCTAGCCCAGCCTAGCCGTTAGGTTTTCTAGCCCAATTGACAAGGGTTTGTGAAGAATCTAAAATTATGATGAACAAGAACTAAGATGGAAGATAAGCTTGATGGATCAAGCAACTTCAAGTTCCTAGAAAAAAGACTTCGGAGGAAGGCATATTGTGGGTAATACAAAAGGGTGACACTACGACTACCTTCTTCATGAAGATGTCAGAGGACAGAGATCAGTCAGGTACCATTGGAGAAATCATATCAACACCCTCAGGTATGCATTTGTATGTATATTATTTGTATCATTGTCATAAGGGTAATTGCAAGAGGAAGGAACCTTTGTTGAAGTCATGGATTCAAAGGGATCTCAGTGCATTCAGAGGAAAAACACACTGGAAGTGAAGACTCCAGGTTTGATTGTTGTAATTGTCATTCCTATAATCTATATTTCTAAATTTTGCTACATTACAAGTAGGGGTTGTAGATGTGACAACAATCCTTAAATTGTTTTGATTCTAGAGATGTACTCATTATTCTCCTTTAGGAGATATTCTTGTTTTGGTTACTCTTGTTTTCTTATTCCAGATAGGTTAAGAACAAAGGAAGATGTTTATACTTCGGAGGGAGTCACTTGACTCAGAGGGAGTCAAAACTAGTTGAGAAAGAGGAAGAATAGAACCACCATTGAGGCAACCAAATAATGCATGATCAGAATCCTTCTATGATTCCATGGGTAGAAGCATGCATGACATAGTATATGTGCAAAACAAGAGTCTTCACCAGACTTGAAAAACATAACTCCCGAAGAAGTCTTCATCGGAATGAAGCCTGAGAGTGAACACTTCAGGTTATTTGGGTGCCCAGTGTATTTTCATGTACCCAAAGAGAAGAAGTCCGAGCTAGATCCTTTAAAAAGAAAGGATACAGTGAATCTTCAAAGACATTCCAGATCGACATCCCTAGTCAGAGACAGATTGAGACAAGCAGAGACGTTGTCCTTGAAGAACAGATAGTCTTTCAAAGACCCAGAGAATCTCTGATGGAGATTGACAATGAAACAATACCTTCTCCCCCTTCAGCAGTTCAGAGGGAGACAGACATTACTCTAGTTGATCCAGTTTCTCCAGTTGATATGTTCAGAGATATTGCAATAGGGCATAAAAGGCCTACCTAGACTCACTCCGCAAGAGGCAGAGAAACATACAAGCCTCTCAAGGCACATCCCGAAAAAGCGAAAGAGTTTTTCGAGCTATCCTTCAGTCATGAGCCACCTCATTGATGCTAAACCTCCTTGTCTTAGAGAAGCAACAGAAGAACAGGTATGGCAAGATGCCATAACAGAAGAATACCAGTTTATCTTAAAGAATGATGCATAAGATGTTATTCAAGGACCAGAAGGGAAGTCTATGGTAACTTCCAAGTAGATCTATAAGATCAAGTATGCAGCTGATGGAAGTGTCGAGAAATACAAAACGAGATCTATAGCTAGAGATTTCTCACAAACAGAGGGAGTTGTCTATGATGAAACACTTGATCCAGTAAACCCGATACACTTCCATCCGTACTACCATCCATGAGCTGGAAACTATATCAAATAGATAAATTCTTGATGAGTTTGGATTTCAGCAAGAGTGTTGATAATCCAAACCTATCACAATGTTGATGACGAGAACCTGATCTTGATGACTTATTCAGAAAGCCTTGTTGTTGGATACAAGTAACCCTTGACTTCTGAATTTGAGATGAAGAATCTGAGTACGATCCACTACTTCTTGGGACAAGAAGTATGACAGAGGACCGATGAGATTTTCCTGAGTCAAGGAAAATATACAGTGAAAATATTAAAGAAGTTTCGTATAACATAATGCAAAATCCACCGTGATAGATTTAAAGAAGAAGATTGATGATGATTCAGACGAGACTGATCCATGTTAATGATTGCAGCTATAGGAGACATCCTCCAACCTACAAACCTGTGAGATGTGGAATATAGCAGCTATGTGAAGTCTTACTCTCAGCTTACAAACCTGAGAGAAAGCCCCTCATAAAGGGTTCATGGTTCCAGCCTCGGACAGGGGCTAGGAATGTATATGGCCTCTTCCATGACATGAGAGAGAAGAACTCCAAATGATTATCCGATGTAAGAGCGATCTGTTGAGTTAGAGAAATCTCGAAAAGCATTGGGCAAATCATCATGAGAATAAGAACGAAGATGATGTGATGGCCTCCTCTGAATAGCAGCAGAGTTAATGTGAAGACTCCAGATGATCCTGTCGGTAGCAGTGAGAAAGCAGATCTGTAGAGCAGACGTGACTATGGTTGAGCATAAGTGCACGTCTGAGGACCTAGTTCATCTGTGTAATGCAGTGACTCAGGTCTATGACATCCCTATGGATGTAGCCCCTAGTGGATGAGCACTAGTGGGTGTATCAGATCCTTTGCTATATATTGTTCAAGAGTTAGACCTACCTATAACCCTAGTTATTGTGTAAAGAGTACACGTCGGCCCTATCTTATTGTGTCTAAAGATAAACTGTAAAAGATAATTAATAGTAATATTATTATTAATTATTATAATAATAATAAATTAATATGTCTAAGTGAAGTCGGCCCTATTGTGCCAATAGACACTTCAATTGATAGGATAAGTCTAATATAAGTAAGATGAAATCTTCCATTTGTAGACACACTCACTTGTAAGTTTTGGAAATTTCAGCAAGTACACTTCTTGGTAAAAGTTGTGCACCTCTCTTGGGCGCTAGGGTTTCTAGGTTCTGTGCACCCTCTTGTGGACTAGGATATTCTTGGTGGTGAAAAGGTATTTCTCTCGAAGAGTATAGCAAAGGATTTGGCTGGGTTTTTCTCCCCTGTTTGAGAAGGGTTTCCCAGGATATATCTTATGTTCTTGTGCATGGTGCTTCTTCATGTGATCTTGGTTGCTGCAGCATTTATGGTTATGGATAATTGTTAAAATGAAATGAACTTCATATTTAGCCTAAATGCTATGAAAAACTAACAATCCACAACTGACTGGATCACTGATATATCTGGTTAATACCAGACTTGATTCATGCCATGCAGTGAATGTGTTTAATCATTTCATGAGTCAACCGAGACAGACTCACTAGACAACAACAAAACATGTATTGAGATATATATGAGGCACAATTGGATATGGCCTGAGATATGCCTCCAGTGTGAACTTGAGTTTGCAAGATATGCCGATTCAGATTGAATAGAAAGTACAATGGACCGGAAGAGCACATCTGGTTGATGTTCTACCGAAAAGTTTGTCACGGTTTCCTAATGCAATAGGAAACAAAACTCTGTGGCCTTGAGTATCACAGAGGCAAAGTATATAGCAATGAGTGTGCGAAGCAATGTGGCTTCACGAGCTTCTGACAGATTTACTTGACCATGAGATGGATCCTATGATGATAACCAAGAGCCGTGTGTAAAGCTCCTTGAGAACCCAGTGTTTCCTGATGGATCGAAACACGATGAGATGAAATATCCTTATATCAAAGATATGATGTAGAGGAAAATCGCACACATGCAGTAACTTCCTACACGTGAGCAGATTACAGACATCTTCACCAGACTAACTTGGTGAAAAATGCCTTCCTAGTTGAGAGGGAGTATTGATGACTCCAGCCAATACAAAATTCAAAGTACATCCATGTGAGACTTGGCATGATGAAGAATGCCTCCCTAGCTGAGAGGGAGTGTTGATGAATGCAGCTATGTGAGACATTCTCCAGCTTACAAACATGTGAGATGTGGATCATTGTAGCTATGTGAGTCTTTCTCTCAGCTTACAAACCTGAGAGAAAGCCCCTAAGAAGGGTACGTGGTTCCTGCCCGAGATAGAGCTAGGAACGTAGAGATGACCTCCTCCATTCAAAGAGTTGAGAAGAACTCCAAATGATTATCCCGTGGGAAAGACGATCTGTTGAGTTAGACGTGCTTGTGGCTGAGCACAAGGTGAACGTGTGAAATCCCAAAGTGCTAGGAGCATCGTCATGTGAACAGAAATGAAGATGATGTATTAGCCTCCTCCGAGCAGCAGAGTTGACGAAAAGACTCCAGATGATTCTCCTGTGTGAGGCAGTGGGAAAGAAGATCTGTAGAGTGGACGTGTGCATGTGGACGAGCACAGGTGAACGTGTGAAGATCTGGTTCTTCTGTGTAATGCAGTGAACCAAAGATATGACATCCCTCTGGATGTGCCCCTAGTGGATGAGCACTAGTGGGTGTATCAGATCCTTTGCTATATATTGTTCAAGAGTTAGATCTGCCTGTAACCCTAATTGTTATGTAAAGGGTACAGGTCGGCCCCACCTTAATGCGATTAATAATAAATGTAAAAGATAATTAATCTGCTTAATATTAATGATAATAATAATTATTATAATTATAATGTGACTTAGAGAGGTCGACCCTGTTGAGCCAATAGACACTTTTGTTGATAGGACAAGTCTAATATAAGTAAAGGAAGATTCCCCATTGTGGAATCACATCTTCTATGTGAGTTTGGAAATTTCAGTAAGTACATTTGCTTGGGAAAGGTGCGCACCTCTCTTGGACGCTAGTCTTCTAGGGTTTGAGCACCCTCTTGTGTGCTAGGTCTTATTGGTGGTGAAGGTCTTTCTCTTGAAGAATATAGCACATGATTTGGCTGTGTTTTCTTCCCTTGTTGAGAAGGATTTCCCAGGATACTTCTTGTGTTCTTGTGCATGGTGTTTCTTCCTGTGATCTTGGTTGTTGCAACATTATTGTTTATGGTTAAGACAAATGCTAAAATGGAATGAACTTCGTGCTTAACCTAGCTTATTGAAAAAACAACATGGTTTCAGAGCATAGGTCTTGAAAGAACCCATTGCACAAGCATCTACCAAGTCTCCTCTCTCTCTTCTGCAAAACTGTACGACCCTCCTAGGGTTTCTAGAAATTTCGTATGCCCTACCTCCTTGAGGAGTTTCATCACTTGTCACTTGAACGTTGGGGCTAAAAAGTGCATAGGAGTGTATGGCCTCCTTCAGCGCACCTCCAGCAAGCTTCAAATTGCATTTCCGATCATTTTGACTTTTTGGCCCTAGGGTTTCGCTAATTTCTGCAGAAATTTTAGAATTAGGGTTTCTGCAACTCATTGAAGGAGCTCTTCAGCTCACCAGTGTTCTCCTATATTTCAAAGGCTTATTGTTGCCAATCATAAGTCCAATAAAACCTAAAAGTGTTAGCCCAGCCTAGCTGTTAGGTTTTCTAGCCCAGTTGACAAGGGTTTGTGAAGAATCTAAAATTATGATGAACAAGAACTATGATGGAAGATAAGCTTGATGGATCAAGCACCTTCAAGTCCCTGGAAGACAAGACTTCGGAGGAAGGCTTATTGTGGGTAATACAAAAGGGTGATACTGTGACTACCTTCTTCATGAATATGTCAGAGGACAAAGATCAACTAGGTGCCATTGGAGAAATCATATCAGCACCCTCAGGTATGCATTTGTATGTATATTATTTGTATCATTGTCATAAGAGTAATTGCAGGAGGAAGGAACCTTTGTTGAAGTCATGGATCCAGTGGGATCTCAATGCATTCAGAGGAACAACACAATGGAATTGAAGACTCCAAGTTTGATTGTTGTAATTGTCATTCCTATAATCTATATTTCTAAATTTTGCTACATTACAAGTAGGGGTTGTAGTTGTGACAACAATCCTTAAATTGTTTTGATTCTAGAGATGTACTCATTCTCCTTGAGTAGATATTCTTGTTTTGGTTCCTCTTGTCTTCTTGTTCCAGACAGGTTAAGAACAAAGGAAGATGTTTATCCTTCAGAGGTTGTCAAAACTAGTTGAGAAAGAGGAAGAATAGAACCGCCATTGAGGCAACCTAGTAACCCATTATAGCACTCTAGTAACCCTACTTCATTGCCTATTGCATATTTTATTTCAAATTGTCTAAGGAAAAGAGAAATCGCTAGGGCCTAATTTTCATTACTTCCTAGCAATTATCTCTAGGACTTGGATGTTGGAGGCCTTGGGCTACCAACACCTCTCTCATCCTCTCCATCTCCTTTGACTAAGCATTATCATTGCTATTTTCCTCCAAGATTTGTTGCTGCCATCATTGACTCCATTACCCTAGAAGGCACTAGTCTACCACTACAAGTGATTGATTGATCAAACTACTTTCAAGCTATCTTCTTTGAAACATCCACTAACTCCTACTAATCTTAAATTAGCCTAAATCACTAATCAATTTGTTGTTGTTGCAAAAGATTGCTACAGCCATCTAACAGCAGAAAACTAACCTCAAAAGTGACATACATTGCTAGCTAAACATTGCTAAATCTGCTTGTGACTATCTAATATCAATTTGCCTAGTCAAAACTACTATTTTTAGTCTTTTCTCAAGCATTTTGGATCATAATCATTGTGGTTGTTACAAATTTCTTATTTCTGTTGTAAATTGTTATACTACTGCAATTTTATTTCAGCTAGTACATTTCTTAAGAGTTCATTGTCTTATGAAGCACTAATATCATTTTGGTACTTGAAAAGTGTCATTTTTCTATTTTGTTGTCTTGTTCTGGGCAGGTACATAACATTACTCATTTGCTTCATCTCTATAAGACATAAAGAAACCTTTGAATCTGAGTGACTTGTGAGAAGGGGGGAACTTCCTTATACTTTGGCCCTAGCCTTCTCAAACCCCCAAGTCACTAGGGACATCTCCCTAGGGGTAGTCTTGACATACTCCTAAATAGAAAGGGGTTCCCTATTAAGGTGACAGTGATAGGTCACTCCCAATTACGCCAATTTTATACCTACTTGCATTGGGCTTTGGGCAAGTACAAATTGTGTGATAACACACCCAAATATCCTGAAGTGTCCAACCGCAGGCTTCACTCCGGTGAAAGCTTCTTCGGGAGTCATGTTCTTCAGAATCTGATGAGGACTCCTATTATGAACGTACATTGTTTTCATGGATGCCTCTACCCACAGAATCATAGGTAGATTCTAATCATGTATCATTTCCTTGGTTGCCTCAATAATGGTTCTGTTCTTCCTCTCTGCAACCCCATTCTGCTGAGGGTTATAAGGAACAGTGTACTCCCTCTTGATCGCTGCCTCAATATAGAAAACACTGAAATACTTGGAGGTGTACTCTCCTCCATTATCTGATTTCAATACCTCGATCCTCCTCTTGGTCAGGTTCTCAATCTGAGCTTTAAACTCTTGAAATCTCGCAAGGACTCCATCCTTGGTCTTCAAGAAGTAAATCCACGTCTTCCAAGAGTGATCATTGATGAAGAGCACATAGTACAAATATTTGTTCAAGGAAGCAACAGTCATGGGTCAACAAACATATGTATGTATCAAGTCCAAGATCCCCTTGGATCTACAGTCACTACTCAAGAAGGAACCCTTGACATTCTTTCCAAGAGCACAACCTCTGCAAACGCCATTATGTTGAACATGTATCTCTAGAAGGCCCATTACCATCTTCCCCAGAGCGGGAAGGGCTCTGTAATGTAAATGAGCAAGTCTCCTCTGCCATTGCTCGCTCAAATTGATAGTATCATGTAACAGGGCCTGGACTAGTCAGACGGTCAATCTATACAAACTGTTTTCTCGAACACCAATCACTCGAGCATAATCCATGTGTGAGTTCTTGTGCCATGCAAGAACTTTTCCTTCAGAGAAGGTAACCTTGTAGCATTTATCCTCTAAGGCAGAAACAGAGACAAGATTCCTTTTCATCCTAGGTACATATAGTACCTCACTTAATTGAAGTGGTATGTCAGAATCTAGTAGGAAGGTAGAAGTTCCAACTCCTTTCACAGTGTATCTGGCATTATCACAAAGTACAACATGTAAACGAGACTCTTTCTCAACAAGGTATGTAAGATGTTCTTTGTATCCTGTCATGTGCCTGGAGGCACCACTGTCAATCAACCAAATGTCACTATCTGTAGGAACCGTACCTGAGAGTGTTGATATGAAGAAGAATGCTTCATCTTTTATGTCTTCATCTCTCTAATGTGGTTCTGGATCAACATCTACAGTGGATGCATGTTGTCTTCCTTTCTTCCTGGTAGGACAATTTCTCACAATGTGTCCATACTTGTCACATCTGAAGCATCGAATCCTTGAAATGTCTTTTCTATGTTCATGACCTGGAGCTGTTGAAGTTTTCTTGTCTTTGAATGCTTTGCCAAAACTTCTTCTATTTCTTCTACCTCTCTTTGCATGAGAAGTAAGAGCTTGATTGTCATCATGATGGGAGTCTTGCACTCCTCTGGCTATCAGTTTGGTTTCCTCCTGGGTGCAGTCTATCCATAGACGATCAAACTCAGGTAGATCTGCTCTTCCACTGATACTTTGAAGAAATGGTTCCCAATGTCTTGGAAGAGCATTGAGAGTAGTCATGACAAGTTCTTTGTTTACTATGGTTTCTCCAATGGCACCTAGCTGATCTCTGATCTCCGAGATCCTCATGAAGAAGGTGGCAATGGTGTCACCTTTCGTCATCTTGATATTTTGAAGTTGGTGCTTCAATGTAAGAGCTTTGTTTGTGTTGTTGCTCTCAAACATCTTCTTCAATGCATCATAAATCTCATAAGTTGTCTTCAAGGTAGCAATACAATGTAGTAGATGATCTCTTACTGAATAGATGATTATCTTCCTTGCTTTGACATCGTCTGCCTTCCAATCAGCCTTCTCTTCATCGGTTGTTGTTTCTTGTAGTCTTTTCTATCAAATTCAATAGGTCATCCTCTTCCAGAGTGATTTGTAGTCTTGATTTCCAGGAGATGAAGTTGCTTCATCCATCAAGCCTATCTTCTAACAAAGTTTTGTTCCTCATGACTTGCAGATTCTTCACAAACCCTAACGTCTAGGCTTGGAAACCTAACGTCTAGACTGGGCAAGAAACCCTAGGTTTTGTTGGACTTATGATTGCCAACAATAATCCTTTAGAAGTCAGAAGAACCCTGGTGAGCTGCAAAAATCCATCAATGAACTACAGAAACCCTAGAGATTGAAATTCTGCAGAAACCCTAGAAACCCTAAGGGCCAAAAAATCAAAAATTTCTCCAATTTGCAATCTGAAAGTTGCAGTAGGTGTGTTCAAGGAGGTCGTACACAACTGTGAAAGAATTAGGCATGTTATCCACCAAGTTGCACTAGCTGGATTTCCAGCAAGCCACCTGTTGTTGCCTTATACACACCTAGGAGACGTGGAAGAAATCTTCAATCCACTCGGTGTGTCCTTGGGGGCAACTGAGAGTTAAGGTGTTGTCACCTAATCCTCAACTCCTCCGTCTAGGCCAACTCCTAGCGAAGCCAAGGGGGGTAGTCCCTAACAAAAATACTAAGGCTTGAACTAAGCTAAGTACAAGAAATTAAATCTAGGAGTTTATTCTTTTCAACAATCAACCATAAACTGATAAAACATAAACTAAATATTCACCACGATATAAACAGTAAGCACATACTTGCATAAAAGGATACTGAGATACAACTATTAGATGCAAGTAACATTAAAATTGCTTCAAATAGATAACCAAAATGTAAAGTGAAGCCTGTGGCTTTGCTGAGTATAAAAATTGAGACCATTGTCTTAAAGGTAATCATGGGCAATGTAGTTTGTGTGTTTTATTAGGATAAATTGATGTTGAGTTAATGAGATTGTTTGGGCCTCCTTATGTATCATTCACCAATCTAAAACTTGTCGACTGGGTGTGCCGTGTGAAAATTCCAGGTCCTATCAACTTGCCTTCTTGGTCTGTCTTTGACCAAGCAAAAGGCTCTAAGTTTTCACTGTCTTTGTTTTAGTTTTCTGTTGTTTTATAACAGCCAATAGTTCATGAACTTTCAAGCTGATTGTTATGGTTATATTTCCGATTTGGGTGCTCTAGTATGTCGTTTTTGCCATAGGAAATTAGTACATGCAACTCAAATAAATATAACACACCTAATACATCGTTTAACTGCTGATAATAAACAGATCTAAGAACTAATAGCATGCATTTGTAGACACATTATTTTTGGTCAACATGACCCTAGACAAAACCCCCCCGGGGAAAACCAGTTTGAGATCTAAATGTATATATGAGGAAAAGCAAGTAAGGGTTACAGTAAACACAATAAATGATGGAACCTGATACAATAGCAACTCCAACTAANAAGGGTTACAGTAAACACAATAAATGATGGAACCTGATACAATAGCAACTCCAACTAAGTTGATACACAAGCTCTATCAAGCAGATGCGCCCCTGAATGGTGCGCCCCTCATGCAAACTGCCAGAACCACTGAAACTGCTCCAAAAATCATCTGTGATGCCAGATCTGAAAACCCTTCCGCATGAATGAAGCTCCAGCAGATGTCCTCACTCTCCAACTGACCTCACTGAATTTTGATGGCTAGATATCCTACCAGGAAAGAATAAGTCTGCCAAACTCATGCGCCCCTCTCAAATGTAGAATAGCTTTAGTAAAATAGTGAAGCAAGCTGCTACAAGCTTCCCACAGGGAAAGCTAGCGACCTCCTCCAAGAAACCTCATGCAAATGATCTCATCTCCATAGCTTGAGTTCTCCTCTCCCAACAAGCAAAACTCTCCATGAACAATGCGCCCTCCTTAGACCCTTTGTGCCCTCTTAGTGCAAGAATAAGAAACCTAGGAATGGATGGTGGAGATTCAATCTGATCAAGGGTTGAGATCTCCTCATGCATTCCTAAATCATAAACCCACTTTTGGGTTAAGTTTCCTAAGTCCACTTATGTCTCCAAAATCACCCCAAAGTGATTTAATACTCACTTTATGCCAAAAGTGACCAAATTTCACTTTAACCAAAGTCAAAGTGAAAATAGACAAAAGTACTAGGTACAAAGTGTCATGTCCTTCCCTCATGTGCTAAGGGGGTCAAAAGCACATGGGGAACACCTCCCAAGGTACAAATCTCAACATGCCACAGGTCCAATGAGGCGAGTTGCCCCTTGACTTAACACACTCCACCCAGGGTAGAGGTCTTAGACAAATGATACCACTCAGAGATTGTCCTAATTAATCTATCACCACTGACCAGCTCAGCATGTATGAACTTACTCCCCGCAAATCGAGACTAGCTTGCAACTGGAAGGGTCAGGAACCGCACTGAGAGCTGAGGGGAATTTGTTTATTTTAAACAAGAAATAAATATTGAAATTGAAATGTTATACTAATTACTAATCCACACTGACCAGGCCTCTTTCGAGGAGCTGAGGGGATGGTTTATTTGCCAACTTTTAGCCCCAAAGTTGGAAAATGAACCATCCCCAGGGGGGGATGAAGAGTGAGAGCTTGTTTAAAATATTTCAATTTTAGTATTTATTTCTTGTTTAAAATAAACAAATTCCCCTCAGCTCTCAGTGCGGTTCTTAACCCTTCCAGTTGCGAGCTAGTCTCGATCTGTTGGGAGTAAGTTCATACACGCTGAGTTGGTCAGTGGTGATAGATTAATTAGGACAATCTCTGAGTGGTATCATTTGTCTAAGACCTCTACCCTGGGTGGAGTGTGTCAAGTTAAGGGGCAACTCGTCTCGTTGGACCTGCGGCACACCCAGTCGACAAGTTTTAGATTAGTGAATGATACATAAGGAGGCCCAAACAATCTCATTAACTCAACATCAATTTATCCTAATAAAACACACGAACTACATTGCCCACGATTACCTTTAAGGCATTGGTCTCATATTTACACTCAGTAAAGCCATATGCTTCACTTTACATTTTTGTTATTTATTTGAAGCAATTTTAATGTTACTTGCATCTAACAACTGTGCTAAGTATCCTTTTATGCAAATATATGCTTTATATGTATATCGTGGATGAATAGTTGATTTGTGTATTTTCCAATTTATGATTGATTGTTGAAAGAATAATAAACTCCTAGATTTAATTTCTTGTACTTAGCTTAGTTCAAGCCTTAGTATATTTGTTAGGGACTACCCCCCTTGGCTTCGCTAGGAGTTAGCCTAGACGGAGGAGTTGAGGATTAGGTGACAGCACCTTAACTCTCACTTGCCCCCAAGGACACACCGAGTTGATTGAAGATTTCTTCCATGTCTCCCAGGTGTGTATAAGGCGGCAACACCGCCAAAGATTGAACAACTCCTTGTTCAAGATTCAAAGTTCAGAAGTTCAATCGGTCTATCAGACCACACTTTTTCCGCATTTCCATCCCTTCGGGGCATTGTAATAAATGACTTGAGCATGAAAGTTGTAAAAGACTATTGGCCACCTAAGACCTGGGCACGAGCACGTACTCTAAAGTGTTTTTTTTCACTTGTTAATTATTTCTTGCCTATAAGGCGATTAATAATTTCTGAGTTTTTTCACTCAAATTGACTCCAAAGCTGGAGTGTGTGCCGGTGGTTAGGCCTCGGTATGGTATAACCAATGTCTAGTGTCTAAATGTATATAAGTTCATGCTAAGTCATGTTTATTGAGTCATATGGAAATTGCGCTAAGTCCCCTTAGGTTTTCTTTTAATGTTTAAATCAAATAAAAAATTTCCCGTAAAACGTACATTTTTTAATGTAAAAGTCAATAAAGTCATAAAAATGGCATCAGTGATTGTCAGATGATTTGTGCTCGTTTTCTAAGCCAGAGCACCCCCTAAACCCTTATTCCCCTTTTGTCGAGGCAAAAAAGTGATATTAATCACTCAAAAATGTATTTTACTCTCAAAAAGACAAAAAGGGGACTTTAATTAATTTTCCTAAAATTTAGGGGAATCCCTAAAAGTTAGCAAACATGTCAGAAACATGTTTTGCCTTGTCTGGAGTCCCAAGTACAGTTGGCAAAGGCTTCTCTTAGTGAGGGCGCATGGTCTAGTTGACATGACATATGGGTGGAGATCCCAATGAGCTCACACGCACCTCCTCTCCTAGTTGGAGGCATTCTCGTTTGAGGGCGCTAATCCCAAAGCTAAACATTCGACCTCACTCACCTACCACCCTCACTTCACTCGCCCAACCCTCACTTCACTCCCACACACCCTCACATCACTCCACTCCACCTACCTATCACTCCACACATCTCCCTCCTCACTAGTGCACCACTCCTCTTAGCCCATGCACACTTGCTTTGGAGTTCTCACCCGGATTTGTATAAAGGAAGGTCGACCCCTCTCATATGAGTTAGTCAGAGCTTGTGGGAAAGAGCTTATGCTCATGTATTGTATATTTGTAATTTTCTTTCAAGTATGAAAAAAGAAGACTTTGGAGGTCACATGGTGGATGGTAGCATTGTGTGGATGTTGATGTTCATGTCTAAATTTATGAGGTAACTGTATCGTGTTTACATGCATTTCAATTTGTAGGTTGGCCTTGATAGGGGTGCTATCACCCAATAGGAAAGATCTTCTTAACTAGCTTGGTTATTAAGATCTTTTGTTATTTTACATATGCGGTTGAAAATTTGCATGTTAAATTTTGTTTAATTGCATGCTATTTAAATTTCATGTATAGTGAATACCGATTATTTAACAAGTTGTATTGATCCGGATTATTTTTCAACACGAAATGAGAGTGGAGATATAATAAAGAAATGCACAGAGATATCACGGATATCCAATAATATAACAGAAATGTATCAGAGATGCAACCATAAACACAGAGATACATTAATACACGATTTCTATTAATGAAAGAAATGTACAGAGACTGTAAAAATACAAAGTGAAAGACTCGCTAGAATGGTGGCAGCTTATCTCTGAGAAGAGATGTGACAGTTACTCGCATTCGCAAGAAGATGATTACAATGAGGCTCTGAAGGCCTTTTTACAATAAACAAGAATGTCAAAAACCCTAGACATCCAAAAAAATGAAGCGCCAAAAGTCATGTGGGCCCCTTTTGGGTAAGTCAGTACATCAACTTCCCAGTGTCGTAATTTTTGCATACGATCTCTGTTTTAGGCGCACTATAGCCCGTTGGAAAGGTATCATCGAGGAGATTCATTTTGGGGTCTCAATCATGCCTTTGGCTATTGTTATCCCCGATTTCTAGGGATAACTAGGAGATCATGTCTCGAGGCCCACAGGTCCTAGACATGGAGTACCGAGAGCAGGATTTACTAGAGCATGGCCCTAGAGGGCCCATCTTTCTTCTTCTTCATCAGACCTATCCTGTCAGTAGCAGCAACATCCATCACCTTCGGCTTGGACTTGCATCGGAGAAGACTCTTGCTCCATGAGGTAATTGGTCCAGGTATCATGGTACGTGTCATGTTTGATCATTATAACTTTCAGATATATGCATCAGGTTCCTTACATTCCTGACAACTGCTTGGATCTTACACTAACCCACTTGACCATAGTTGGGGGGATTAACAGGGTGCCCTAGCAAGCTTGTATCCATAGATTTTGGTTAGCCACCAGGGGGGATTTTGAAAATCCATCGTCCGCTCCCACCATATTATCATTTTACATCTTGTTTCCTATCCATCTATCCCACTCCCCTAGTCCGGACATTAGGATGACCTATTTATGGGGTTACACCTTATCCTGTGGGAAGAAGGGGCTAAAGGCCCAGGGGGTAAAAGCAGCTGGTAAAAGATAAAAGCCATAGGAAATAAAACCTGGAGATGCCTCGCTCAAGGATCCCCGAGAAGGCAATAAAAAGCCTCTTGATAAGAAACAAGAGGGACCCGAAGAAAAATAATAAAACACGACCTAGCCAAGAGGATGGGGGGTCTCATCACGAGCCGGCCCATTATGTTCATAGGTATCTAGGAGTATGACATTGCCATTATCTGGTTACCACGCCAGGGCAGTGACCCTTGGTTGCATGGCCAAGGGAAAGGGGGTCTCATCACGAGCCAGCCTTATCATTTATGCGAAAATACTCGTGGGTAACACTATTAGCTCCGGTCACCACGCCAAGGCAATGTCCTCTAGTTAGACCTTGAAATAAAAAGAAAGAATAAAGGCAATAAAGGGCTTGGAAAGAATTGCATCCATGACAGGTACAGCTCACCTCCTACAAAGGCACCCACAGATAATATCCACCCCTGGTTTTCACTATGTCTAGGCATCCTTAGACCACACCACCTCGTATTACATGGCTTGGATGATATCCTTTGGGAACTTTCCTTTTCTTATGGATGTTGGCCCAATAGGTTACCTTGTCTTTTTCTTCAGCTTTGTATAGTAGGTCAGTGTAATGTCTTTGAGCTATTAGATGATATGCTAGGGGTCTTATGCGTGCATTTGATAAAATTAATGATGAAATATGATTGACATTGCTATGATCTCGAGGACTAATGAGCCCATGGAGGGCGAAGTTTTTGATGTGCAGGACCATACCCGACGGACAGGAACCAGGTGGACCGGTACACATGGGGAAATGATCAGTTCGGACCTCCATGGGGCTGAAGAGCCCATCAGATGGTTGTTGGGACCTCATTAGGGGTAGAGACAGGACAGTGATTGATCGAGCATTTGCACGAGAGAAGAAGAAGGATGTTTTCATCCAGGACGCCTTGGCTGAGCCCAGCCCTAGGGGGTTGACCCACTGCAAGTGGAACGCATCCCTCTGTTGACCAGGACGTCCTCCAGAGATCCTTGACGTCACCTCCAGCATGTGGCATCTTTACAGGGCAGTTTGGCACGTGTGGCAGAGTTTGGAGGCCCATAGAGGGCCAACGTTTGCCTTCTAGTGTTGAGTTTTGCCCTAAAAAGGGCCAACGTCTCCCTCAGAAGGGCTAGACGTCCTGCTTACTGCTCATTTAGGCTTTTATTTAGCAGTTAAATGTAAAAACAGTATGATTTTAGTAGTCAACCTTGTCAACTGTTTTAATGACCTAATTTTTAAATTAAATGTCATTGGATGAAATAAATTGAGGATGTTTTCCCTCATTTTGAACATAACACAACTCACTCATCAAGTGAGATCTGATTTTTAGCGCCCTATTGGGGTTTTTGGCTGAAATAGTGAGGCGCAACTTTTGAAGGAAGAATTTTCTTGGCATTTATGGTGTTTCTTTGGAAGGAAGGTGTTACAACTAGGGTTTGCTTGGATATTTCTTCATGAAATGTAAGTGTTTTTCCTACAAAACTTCTCTTTGAATGGTTGTAGTTTAAATCTCTTGCATATTACTTATATATTGTTGAATCAAAACCCTAGGGGACAACCACACAAGTAGGTTGTTGTCTCATGTCCCCTGACAAAGAGACCTTAAACCATTGAATAAGAAAATAGAGCCTAGCGTTAGCTACACTTATTTCTTCATTTCTTATGCTAGCCATATCTTTTTGAAACCAAGAAGAGTGAGACGTCCTTAGCCTAGGCTTACTACACTAGGGTCATACCAATCTAGGGTTTGTTGACAGACCTTGTTTTAGCAACGTCTCCCTCATCAAAACCTCTTGTCTTGGTTAAATTTTCCTTATTGTGCTAGCCATTTGCCAGGAAAGAGGAGAGAGCACAAGGCCTTGCCTTTGCAACACCAAGTGAATCTCTCTCTTAGGGTTTCTACTTTCAAGGCCCTGCTTTAGCAGCACCTTGAAAACCTACCCTCTAGTCCTTAGAAAACTTTTGCCCTTCAACTATTGCATCCATCACTTGTTGACTCCATTAACCCTTAGGCACTGATCCTTA